>LOEQ01004628.1:44655-59005 GCA_001685075.1 Bramus lutescens | reverse complement strand
GGCGGGGGGATTTCGGATCAGTCTGATGCAATTCCAAGCGTGCTGCAAAGGAACTCCAAGGCGCCCGCATCACCATCGCCACCCACCCTTCCCAGATGGTGCTGTTTTAAATACGGATCTGCAGGGCTGAACGCAGAACTGGGAGATTTATTGCAAAATCCTGAGAAGGGGGGCCGGGGACAGGGAACCAAGGGACAGAATTTAAAGGTGCAACGCCTGCTTTTCCCCAACCCAGCGGCAACCGGTTGGAGATTTTTTTCTTCTTTTCTTTTTTCTTTCTTTCCTTCTTTTTTTTTCTTTATGTCTGCCTATCTTTGGATCTAATTCACTAAGGAAGAGGTGTAAATATTGTGACATTTCGAGGAGGCTTAATGGATAGGAAAAAAAATCTTCTGTCATTCTAAATAGCAGAGTTTTCCTCCCGCGCCATGCCTTGCTTGCGAATATTTGGGGCTGCCTAATACAATTGCTAGGGCTTTAGAGGAACGCTTCGTTAAGGGAATATTATGTTTTTAGTCCACTTGCCAATTTGCCTGGCAGTTGAACGGAGAAAATTGTAGGTGTCATGTCTGTGGGCGGCAAAGAGGGAAAATACTTACCAGTCTAATTATTTTAACCTCGATATTTTTTAACAACTAAATACGCCTCAAAAGTGTCACGTCATCCTCTTACACCCAAGCATCCTTGACTTGTAAGGAGAAATGGTTTCGACTGTCACTTTAAGAATGGTGCCCCTGGAATTCACTATTTTTATATATTACCATAGATATCTTTAACATAAGAGCAAAGAATTTCAATTTCCCTTTTGAGAGTCAGAAGATTAAAGATGGTAGTAAGTGGAGAAGGAGGGAGGAAGAGATGGGGAGAAAAAAGGGGAGAGATTTTGACCTTTAATTTTAATAGTAACCTACATTTCTATAGGTTAGATTTTTACCTTTGTAAAAACTCCCTTAGTGTATAAGTACTGCATCAGATGAAAATAGCTTCATCTTGCCAGTATCTTTTCCAGTATTGATAGTAAGACCCACAACACAGCAAATTTTAGAGGACAGGAAAGAAAAAAAAAACTGTCTGAATAGGCTTTGCAAACTACCACTCCAGAAATAGGCTACATCACTATGCCTTCAGAGTTTGTACTTGATTGAACCAGAGCCCTTACTAATTAAGAAGATCGTCTCATCTGTATGCTCAAGGCAGCAAATGGAGATTGTTAAAAGCAAGTGATTAATTGACTTGCTAAATATTGTCAGTTATCTATCAGTGTGAACTGGAGAGATGCTTTGAAAAGGATCTACCTGTGTACGCTGCAGCTTTCATTTGCACTTTCCCTATTGAGTCTTTAAATTCTTAATGAGAAAAGCAGGTGAATTTAGCAACTTTCCTTTTCCTGGCCTGTCTTCTAGGGGAAACTTAAATAAGAAACAACACCTGCAATGAGAGAGAATACAAGACAGTAGGTAACCACAAAGCAGAAAAGCAGCCACAAAAGTCAGAAAGTTGATTGAGGCTGTTCAAACAAAAAAAGTGACTTACAAAAGTTGTTTTTTTCTTTTCATTTATTCTGTGATCTTGAGACCATGCTCCAAATCACTCAGGTAGCATTCATTTGGTCATAATGCTTACAGTCTGTCAGGTAAAAATGATGTCCTACTGAAGAGGTGGTTTTTCTTACTAAATACATTCTTCTACATAATTTTTGCTTTTAATTAGAGCAAACTTGTCCAACCCTGCAAGTGATTCTAGCGAATATAAACTGATATCATCTGATATAAAAACTCTGCTGAAAACTAAATTTGTACAGAACAGCACTGACTTGCCAGAAAAATATCTATTTTTGTAGCTTTTTTTCACTCTATGGATAATTTAATGAGTTGCCTATTTTAATTTTACAACTGCTACCTCAGAAGTATCTCAAATTATCTTTTTTTGCTGTTTTTTTTCCTCTGCTGATCTGTTAGTGGTGTCTCTCTGTGTGTGTGTGTGTATTTCTAGTGGGAGTTTAACAAGCAGCTAGTCTCTCAAAATTACATACCGTAATCCCCATAAAGGACACTGTGTAGTAGTTAATAATAAAATAAACATTAGCATTCAGTGAACGTTTACCACGACTGAGTGCTGTGGAAGTGGAGGGGTTGCCTTAAGTGGAGAAGATTAAATTTTTAAACAATAAAATGTTCTCTCCCCTTCCGGCTTCAGAGTGAGTATAATTTCAAGACTATAAAGTCTTACATCTTTTATTTGGAAATGTAAAGCTGTTGCTTTCACAAGTGTCTCTTGAGAAAAAAACATATGTTCTATAAACAGTAACCACCACCACCCCAATTTGACTCCACCGGTCAAAATGCTGAGTTATTATTCTGCCTCCATTCCTACTTGGTGAGTTTTTTGTTTGTTTGTTTGTTTCTAATTTAGGCAGATCTTTATCTTTTCCCCTCCCTCCCCTTTTTCTTTTCATTGAAACACTGTTAAAGAGTCCTGTAAGTTCTTTTTCCTATCGTGCAATACTACAAATGTGTATTTCCTAGTAAGAGCATTTCAGGAAGTATTTAAACAACTCACTACAGTTTTCTTCATTTAATTTCCATATGGGCTATGTGGGGTGGGATTCATTATGGCCTTTTACAGAGACAACTGGAGTGCCAAGCTGCAGAGACATTCCAAACTGGACGTGGACAGGCTGTGGACTCAGAATCTGTCCCTTCAGATGTCAAGGATTATAACTGTCCAATGTCCATCATACCACCTCAGACATAAATAAGGCCTCTGAGGAAATTTTAGATATCATTTCTCCCTATTATGATTTATTTAATTTTAAAAATAAGGATCTACAGATATTATCCAAATGAGGTCAAGCTAATGGAAAATTTTAACCAGCCCATGACCTTGCCTTTCTAAATTCTTCATCTCTCTCTAAGTTGGAGGCTCAAAGGAGGTAGGAATCTTCCTGTGGCTGACACACTAGCTAAGTCATAGTCACTAATTCTCCCAAAAAATAAACACAGAAGATAGGCCAAAGCCAAGAAGTACATTACTTTTACTCATGAGTCATAGAATCTAATGGCCAGATATTTGTCAGAGGTCACTTAGCCCAGCCCATATCCGATGTATGAGTTCATGCTGGCTTGCTTTCTTTCAACCCTCTGGAATTTCATCCTGGTCTTGGATTCCTGGATACTTGTTTACCTTGGTAGATAATGTTTGCATATCTTAAGTGGATCATGATGACATTTGTTCCCAAAGTCTGCCTTCTGCAGAAAATTACCAGCCACAATTTTATTTTATACATATTAAATATCAGTTAATTATGAGTCTCAAACTGTGTCTGAATTGGAAGATTCAGCCTTAAGCAAGACTGAATGATCCTTATCTTGCTAGAACTTGTAGACTGGTGACAAAATTTGGTTCCTTGGTGAGCACAGACATCTGGATTTGTACTTTCTTCAACAAAACACAGTGACTCAGATTCAAAGCCATAGTTCAAGCTTTATACTCAACTCATTATTAATATATAAAAGGTCAATCAACTTAGTTGCTGTTTCCTTACACATAGAACAGAAAATATGTTTTCAGGAGAAATTCTAAAGCACATTTCAGTACTATGTTTGACTGATACACAAGATACAACCTGGGTAGGATATATGGACACACAGGAGGCTGAAACAGATGGATTACAAGTTCACGGCCTGCCTGGCCTACAGAGTGAATTCAAAGTCAGTTCAGGCAACTTAGTGGAACCGTTTCTCAAAATGGAAAGTAGAAAGTCAGCTGAGGTAGTTCAAAGGTAGCACATTTGCCTGGTATGCATTAGATTCTAGAAGTCCTTCTCCAGTGTTATAGGAGATATGCACTGTAATAATTTCCCATTTCTTCATGAGAAGTAGAGTTTAAGTTACCCTAACCTTCAATGGTTTATAATTTTAGGGACTATCAATTTTTTACTTTCTAAATACAGTTTAGAAACTTAAATGTAATTTATTTGAGACCCACATAGGAGGAATCTGAGAGTTGAATTTACTGTTTTTCTCAAAAATGATGATGATGATGATGATGATGATGATGATGATGACGATAGAATAATGACCTTACATTTCTTCAGACTTATTTTTAGGGTAACAATGTGGTATAAATTGCAACTATCAAATTTCATGATGTTTTATTTGTGAAATTTTTATTCTATTTTTATGTCATTTCCTTTTAAAATTAAAGATATTGCATGCTGAAAGTGTCTTGTTCTTACAAATAAAGCATTATATGTATGTAATCATTGATAATTAGATGGACCGACCAAGAGAAACATGAAAGAGAACTGGTAACTCAAGGCCTGCAGAAGGTGTGTGGGCATTTGGACATCCAGGAAATGCTATAGATCTGTCCTTAGCTAACTCAGCCTGGTGGAGATAATTAAGAAAAAATGTGGGTGTAGAAAGACTGCAAGCCCTTCCCTGGGATTGGCTAGACTGCTGCAGCAGTTCAAAAACAATTGGCACAGCCACCCACACTGGGCATGATTGCCCTTTGATGAGGCAGCTATTGACTTTTATAAAGATGCCATATTTAAAATAACTTCTGATGCACTAGGGATGACAGACATCACTCTTGAATTCTATTTTAGACAAATGGCAAAATATATTTCAAAGTATTAACTTTAAAAAATAGACCTTAAGGAAAGTTTCTATAAGCTAGCCTTTTGGCATTTTGTAATTCCCAAATTAGCAATTCAACCTGAAGCTGGTAGAAACATGTAAAATCTATCTCTGGGTTTTTATTATTCATGCTACATATATGAAATATGTTAAACAAATAAGGGTATTTATCTAGATTACTGTGGGAAATAGAAATGACTTTTCCAATGTTTTTAACATCTGAGTGAAGGCATACTCCTTGAAAACTAGAAAGTAGGGGCCAAGAGCAAAAGAAAATGTGAAGATTTTGATACCAGAATATGTGGTAAGTGCTGTGAAATCCCTTATAATCTGTATCAGTACCAGGATAAGTTAGAACTAATATCTCTCCAGGTTCAAGGAAACATATCAAATACCCACAATCTTTAAATATTAAAACCTTTGTAAGATGAAATATGCAAATTAATTGTTTGCATAAATGTCCCCCAAATATGAAGCCATAGAGTGGGGCATGGCTGGATAGATGAATGGGGAAGGGAGAGGAAATGTATAGCAAACTGAGCAGAGACATAATCTGGGACTCTCTGTGGGTATTCCTCCAGGCCATTTTCCCCCAGGGTCTGATCTCTGGCTTCCATGCTCATAATTGTTCTAATTACTTTAGTAGGAAACAGTGATTTCCTTGACTTTCACCTTCATCCTCCTCTGAGAACTTCTTCCTCTCCAACTATTTCCATAATCAATATTCAAGAATTAAGCTAATTTTTTACAACATGTTGAACATGAGATTTGTAGTCTGTGTGTGTGTGTGTGTGTGTGTGTGTGTGGCATAAACTCTTGGCAGCCTAATAAACCCTTTGTAGACTCATCTCAGAATACTACTTTGAAATGAATATAATAAAAAGTCTATGGTTACAGAGGAAATCAATTCCATTATGTACAGCAATAATAATACAAAAATGCAATATTTTGTGTGACATAGAAATATGTCTACTCTTATATACTGAATAAGATCTAGCAGCAAAATGATTATTATAATTTTGATACTTAGGTACTTATCTATTCTGAAATAACTAATAATTGGGGTGTCTGACTTCTACTTGTAATAAAGTCTACAAATACTACTGGATCACATCCCTTACACGTTTGACAATAGCACATGTAGGAGGCACTTATTAACATAGCATTGATTCAGAAATGTGAATTTAGCCAATATCAACATTAGCCATTTGGTTTTCCTTTCTGGCAAGGAAATTGTCATTAGAAGAAAATATACTAAATTCAGTTTTGCTATTAAACAAGCTACACAGTGGGTAGAAGACCAAGTGATGAGATAGATAGTCACGGTGTGGTAGGTGCTCTTCCTTTGAGCTCCCTGTTACCCTAACATGTATTCTTAGTATTGGCCTCACAACTCCACAGCTCTAGAAATTGATCCCTGCTGGGAAAAGGCTAGGAAGTTCAGGAGGTGGGTCATAGCTCAGTGGTAGAGTGCTTGCTTAGCATACATGAAGTCCTGGGTTTGATCACAGTCACCCCCTCAAAACAGATCTTGAAAGTTTAAGATCTGGCAATTAACTTAGGGGATTGCTGTCCCCCAAAAGCTAGTACAGCCTCCACAAACTCAACCAGTCTGAAATCTCTCCCATTTTTGTCATTGCTACAGCTACACAAATTGTGGGGCGAGGGGACATCTGTTTTGCATTCAGCCTGTACTAAGCTCTTTGCTTTGTACTGGACATATATTATTTAACCCTCAAAGTAACTCTTGGGGACAGATTATATTCTAATTATATAAACAAGGAAACTAGAGCTCAGGGAGTTTAAGTAATTTGCCCAAACAAACACAGTAAATCTTAAGTGGAAAAGCTGAACTTCAGACCTAAAGTTTTCTGACTTATGCGTTGATTTGAAATCCTGCCTTCTAAGCCTGGTCTTTTGGTACAGGCCTATAATCCAACTTTTTCTGGAGGACGAAATTGGAAGGAGATGAGTTCAAGACCTGCCTGGGTAACATGTGGAAATTCTATCTTAAAATATAAAATAAATACATAAATAAAGCTGAGGACATGACTCACAGGTAGAAAATTTACCTAGCATGTGTGAGACCCTAGGTTCAATTCCCAATACAAAGCATGGGAGAAGAAAAGGAAGGGAGGGGAAGGAATGAGGAGGGAGGGAGAGTGGGAGGGAGGGAAAGGAGTGAAAAGAAGGAGGGAGGGAGTTACTTGGCTCCATGAAAGCCTTCCTTTCAATTTCAGATGCTATTTTAGACATGTGTTTCTTTTTGTTTTTCTTTCTTTCTTTTCTCGGTTTTGTTTGTTTGTTTGTTTTTGGTTTTTTTGAGACAGGGTTTCATTGTGTAATAGCCTTGGCTGTCCCCAAACTAGCTCTGTAGACCACGCTGGCCTCAAACTCACAGAGATCTTCCTGTCTCTGCCTCCCCAGTGCTGGTATTAAAGGGGTAGGCCACCACCCCAGGCAATCAGGGTATCTTCTTAAGCAGTCTTCACCACACCTCTTTACAATAGGCTATATTCTCAACATTGGTGGTTATAAATATTTCTTTAGGATGATTTTTAATATTTTCTAGATGATGGAAGACTTTCAAGTGACTGTTACTTTTCATTTTAGAGCAATCTGGCAACGCTGGGCTCTAACCTGTGCTTTCTAATGCCAAAGCTCTCTTTTAATTATTAACCTAACCTGCATATTTTTATGCAATTTTCGCTATTAAAATTGGTCTCATGTCTCAGACACTATCAATACAGAATTTTCCAAAACTTAGTATCTAGCCCAGCTAGAGGTCTGAGGCTCTTACCTGCACATTCTTCCAGTCACTTCTGCTGATTTTCCAATGGAGGCTGTCTCACTCCTTTCTTGTTTAGAACAGTTCCAAATGAGTTGACTTCTAAGAGTTATTGAGTAAGAAACGTTATAAATTGTTTAGATTGGGATTTAGTGTGTTTAGAAGCCATTTCATAAGTTTGCCTTTTCTAACTGTTACTGGCTGTGGTGCTGCAGATGCTCGGATGAGGAACACCCTCTCCAAAGACACAGAGTCGATGACAAACTTCCAAAACTTACATGTTGTTTACAGATATGGAGAAGAAGAAAATGGACAAGCACAGCCTGAAACGTAATTGCAGGCTTATAGTTCCTGCTGGGGACTGAGATGTTTATTGGCTTTCCTTGTGCAATTCAGTGTTCTTCCTCTAAGGGCTCCACTCCAAACTTGAAATCTCTCTGGAGATACGTCTCATTTGGGAGAATGCCAGGAATGGTATCTGGGTCCTTTGTGTCTTGTACCAACCCAGAAGTAAAAACACCAGCTCTAGAAGGGTAGCTGCATAGAAAAGGGAGCCATGCATCTTCTTGGATGTCTTCTTGATAAATTGCATCCATCTTTCACCTAGAAGGCAACTTACAAAAACAGCATGGTTTAAAATGATTGATTGAAGGCATGTTGATAAATCTTAGCACAAGTCAGTGGTCTTTTCAGAGATGCTAAAGTCACATGAGGAATTAAAGATGCTGAAGTCTATGGAAAGAACTTATTCCAATTCTACCCCAATTTGGGCAAGGAAGGACACTGGATTCTTTCCACATTTTCTGTGGACTGCAAAATCATGTATTAGATGAAACAGACAGGAAAGCGTGATTCTAGGTATCAGACTGGTTAGTGTAATTTTTATGTGATTAGATTTATTCTACTAACTTCATTTTAATTAGGTTTTATGTGTTAACAAAATGAAGGGGAAAAAAGCAATGGTCTTCAGGGAATAAAAGCTTCAAAAGTAGTGTAGTATTACATAGACCTTATTTTTCTAAGAGATTATACAAAAGTAGTAACACAAACTTGAAAACAGTATTTCAATTTAATTGTTAAAAGTCCACAACTTGAGATACTAAGTAGAGTACTGAACATCATTTACTCCTAAACAATATTGTGTGTGACTGTGTTGGGGTTGGGGTACTGAGTATCCTGTCCAGGATCTGTTCTTTAAAAAAAATGCAGCGTGATTATGCTAAGGATTAAGATTCAGCTTTGATACAAAGGCTTGTTCTTTTCTAAAACAACCAAGTCTGTCTCTAACTTGCAAGGGATGATTTGTCAATCTGATTGACTCTTCTCCCTTGGTTTTCCCCTTACAGCTGTGTCCAGATAACTCAAGATTCCCATGTTTCCTGAGTCCTGGTTAATTTCACACACATGTTGAGTGCAAGGCTACACATTTTCAGAAGAATATGGAGACCTTGGAGGAGGTCCAGGGTAGAGGAAGGGAAGTGATGAATGGGCTGGAAGCTGGAGCTTATGAAGAAGGTTGTGAGATTTGATCTGCTAAGAGAAAAGTGTGAGCGGTGGCTTAGCAACACCAGGAAGTTAATAAGCAGCTGTTCTTCATCTGTAAGGTTGGATGAAGTGAAATAAGATACTAATTGTAACAACAATGAGAATATGATACAAGAAGGAGCTTCCAAGTGCTAGCAACGCTAGATTCCAGAAGTCCCGAGAAGGAGACTTAATCTACTTCCCTGTTCTGTAATGCTAGGCCTGTTAAGTGGAGAGGAAGACAAGATCACCCCAAAACAGCCATTCCAGGAGCTGAGGGACAGCACAGTCTGAAAAGTATTTGCTCCAAATTAAGAAGACCTGAGTTTGACCTTCAGAACCCACTTAGAATGCCAGGTGTGGTGACTTGTAGAGGTTCAGACAGGCAGATCTCTGGAATTTGTTAGCCAGGTGCCATAGCCTAACCAGCAACTCCAAGCCAGTGAGAGACCTTTTCTCCAGAAAAGCAAGGTGTGTGGTACTTTAGGAAGGAAAGGTGCCCAAGGAACAACACCCAAGGTTGACATCTGACTTTCTCCACAATAATATACATATGCGTTTAAATCCACATAAATATACAAACATTTGCACACACCACTTCCAGGCTTATCTTAAAAACAAACAAACAAACTACCTAGGGGCTAGAGTGATGGCTCTGCAGATAGGAGCACATACTGCTCTTGCTGAGGACCCAGGTTTTGTTCCTAGTGCCCACAACAGGTGGTTGATAACTGCCTAAAATTCCAGTCCCAGGCACCAGCAAACATGTGGTACACATATATACACATGAGAAGAACAAAGACTCTTTTTAGGGAAAAAGTTACCTAATCATTTGCCAAAAAATGATTTGCCTCCAGTAAATATCACTTGCCCCATTTCTTCTCAACCACTCTTTCCACTCTTCTTTGCTTGTTTTATAAAAACACAGCTCACCATGAATGCCAGTTAGCTCTAGTGTGCCCTCCCTAACCCTTACGTACCCCTCAGCCTCAGAGGGAAGTTTCTCGTCATCACTAATACATGGGACATGCCGATGATGTATACTGGATAATAAGCCTAAGACAAAACAGCGCATGTTTTCCCCTTTGGCAAATTCACAAATGGCCCTTGAACTACACTGTAACTCATGGCCAACATTATAAACTCCTAAAGCATGCAGACTTTTTTATTTTTCTGTTTGTGTCATAACACAATAGTGGAATGTAGAATAATGGCTAACACTTAGTTGATGGCCAACAAGTTATAACCAATTGAATGAATTTAATTATGAAGTGACAGGAACCTGAAATTGATGAAGTGGTGACTTCTGGATGCTTCCAGATGATATTATGTGCTAGACAGATCCAAACTTTAGCCTTGCTACATTAATGTGCTGTGGAGTCCCACTACCACCACCACCACGTGCCTAGGTAGAACCAAGAGAGAATTGTGCAACCCGTCCAGGTCTTTCAATGCAAAGTTCACTTAACAAAGACACACATATCAAAATAGCAGGAAACATAGCCCAAGTTCTTGGTGCATATTCTTACTACGACTTTGGGAAGCACCATGATTATTTTGTTTTCAGACTTTTCTTTTATCCAAAAAAGTGACATTTAATAGCAGAAAATCTCTCACTATAAACCATCATATATTAAAAAAAATACTTGTGTCTCAAAAATACTCTGGATATCTGATTCGTTGTCCTGAAACCCAGTAATTTAAGTTTGTTCTTGCTTTCCATGGCTCTTCTCCCAGCACAAACAACATACACCCTGGTTAGTAACTCCAGCTCTTATTTCCCAAATCAACAGTTTCGTACCCTTGTGACTATGTTCATAACTGTATTATAATGAGTAAATCAATGTCTGTTTCATTGTTAATCTTTCTGTGTTATCAGACAAGACCTGTTGACTTAGAGGAAGGCTCATAAGTAGACAATTCTTGAATGTTTGGGGGACCAGACTCAAAAACTTCATAATGGTTTTTATGGTGTTTTTCTTGAACTAGACAAATATTTCCAGATGGGACTTTTTTCCACCGTCCTTTTCAACACTCAATACCTAGGCCTTTTTAATCTTTACTGCTCCATTCCCTTCCTTTTATCTTTCAATACTGGGGCTGTCAGGATACATAATTCCTATAACAGGTGTTGGCTAATTTGGCCACATCTAAGTATGATATAGAGTTATTTTTGTGTTTTGTTAGACACTTCCAGAGAAGTCCTACCCAATGAATAAGGAAACTATTTTCTCTTAAGGTATTTATCTCAGAACAGGCCTAATTCAATGATCGGAAAGACTGTGACTGACACAGTTCAAGGCCAAACTAGACCTTGGAAATCATGCAGCATGGATTTGAAAACATCTTTGTCACCCTACTCATCAGAGAAGTTTTCTGTTTACTTACAATCTCCCTATGTTAATTACTTTCTCTAATTTTCAGCAGTGTTTGGGGTCATTTCATTTGATACCAGACATTTTTTCAAAGAAGAATAAAGATGGGATTAACCAAGAAACTTCAGTAAACGCAATTAAACATAAAATGCTTATGGTGATAGCAGAACTGACCTCAGCCAATTAAAATTATTAATAGAAAAATATGTTAGCATCAAATCTGATCCTATTGCCTCTGTTCCCACTTGGGTAATGAGGATTAGTTTGTATTTCCTGACAAGACTAGATGGGAAGTCACATTTCTGCCTCACTTGAAACATCGAGTAGTAGGCAAGAAACCAAAGGAATTTTAAGACTTGGACTCACTCAAAATTAACTTTTAAGCCCCAAAGCAATGGTATTTCTTTTCTCCATAGTTTTGTTGTTGTTGTTGCTGCTGTTCCTTTTAATAGTAGTTGGCATCACAAACTTGGAAGGAACTTTTGCTCCCAATAACAATCTTTTTGTTAGAAGCCAATCTTAAAAAAAAAGAAAGCACGTGCTTAATTTTATTAAACGTTGCCTTTGAGCAAAATACGAAAGTAATGCTAAGTCTTCAGCATGTACCTATACTGCAGGGCACTCAAGAGTCCAAGTCCAAAGCCAGCTTGAGCAGAATAACAAGAACTGCCTAGAATAAAGGGAATGCTTTCTGTTCAAAGTTTGACCATAGGCCCACAAAACTAGCTAAACATATTACCAGAATGAATTATTTTAAAAAAGAATTTAGAATTTTCTTCAAAGTGCTGGTACCTGATTCATCTTGGCTTTGTTGTTCTTCAGAGTAAGGGGAATTTTTATGGCAAATAGATAAATGTCTTCAGTCTGGCCTCTTACTGCTCAGTTATTGCCATAATCACAAATCAGGAAATTTGAAAATGCTCAAAAGTGAGAAGAAGTCTATTTCATCAGGCTTATCTGAATTGGCACTTGATCTTCTGCCCAAAATACTCCTGCATTTCTGACTCGTATGCCTTTTTCTCAGTAAAAATGCACCACCCACTGGAAAGGGAAGACACGAACATTTATTTCTATAATGTCAAGGGAGAGGGGGGTGACAAGATCAGCCTTGCCATCGGTCTCAGAATGAGTGCATGGTCCCCTCAGCAGAAGCGCTAGCAGGGCAATGTGAGTTCTGCAGAAGGAAGATTAGATAGAGCGTCTATCTGAGCAGCAATGACAATGCTAGCAAGGACATTTGCTTGCAAGGTGTTTTTCAGAAAAGAAATAAATCACAACAGGTTTCAAAACGTGGGATCAGAGCTCATTCTTGATTAGTATACATTTGGAAAGCAGGCATCAGTTTGAAGCTGACTTAAAGTTATTTTCCTTTTAAAGTTGGGGTTAGGACTACTCCAGTCCTTTGAAAAGATATACACATAGTTTTTAAAGATTATAACATCGCGACTTAAGTTATAGCAATTGAAGAAATCATAGTTGTCTTCAGCTTATACCCTAGGAAAAATACAGAGTCTTGTAGGGGACCCAAACCCAGATTCATTTCCTCTATTGCTCTCTTTTTCTCCTGAAAATTTCATATACAGTAGATAATTCATAATAAACTCCACCATCTGTGCTGTAGGATCCTTTCTATTGGTCACGTGCTCTGTCAAATTGACAGAGGTGCAATGTCAACTGTGAGTGTCACTCTAAGAATATGCATATATTTGAATAACTTGATTATTCAGACAAACAGTTTGCAAAGGGACTCTAAAGGACCTTGAATTCTGACCATTTCCTTTTACTGAAGGGCAGAGAGTAAAAGCAGGGGGCATTTCTAGCTGGAGTTGTTGAACCCTTTAAGGTATATCTCTGACATACGTGCTTGAGTAAATGACCATGCACTCTGCGTAACTATTGTGGGATCTTGAGTCTCTGGTTCTTCACTTAGAAAACAGAAACAGTGTCTGACAGCAGTTTTTGGAAGTTCTCAAATAACAAATGTTAGTAAATTCACTTTATTAACTATCAGTCCTTGGGTAAATGAAGCTCAGTATACAGTAACATCTTATATTGGGTTCTTTAGCTCGTTCTTGATAACCACGAGATATCTGGGAAAAGGAACTCTTCTCCTCTGGCAAATTTAATGTTCAAGCATTTAAAGACATCCATACAGCACTGCCTTAGCAATGATTAAGTCATTAAGATTCAACAAAAATGCACATTCACACACAAGGGCCCACAGAAGTTGGGGTGCCAAAGTTTCTTGCCTTTTCAATGAATCACATATGAGTCTGCAAAGGAATAGCTTATTGAAATGCAAATTCTCGACCTCAGAAAAAGGATCCCACCCCCACCCCGGCCACACACACACACACACCTTAATGCATGCAGGTGATTATGTTAACAAGAGGTGGGTACTCCACACCAAGTAATGCCCTCTTGGTCTTTTTCTTCTTGTTGTCTTTTAAAAATTAAGGTCTGCCCCAGTGTTTACTAATTGGTTGGATTAAAGGAGGAACGTTTAACAAAGCAGGATTCCAGGTAGATGCTGAGCAGAGTTTATCAAACATCTAAATGAAAATAATCCTCCAGCCCCTAGTCACGTAATTGCTCTCTCAACTACAGCAAAAGAAAAGCGTAAAGACCACTACTCCAGAGAAGGAGGGGCTTAGTGGGCAATTTACTCCACCCCACCCACCCCTCACCCTAAACTCTCCTTAGAGATTTTTTTTTTCTTTTTTGATGTGTTGTTGCCCAGATAATGAAAGGTTTGGCTTGTGTCTGTGTGTGAATTCGCTAGAACTGGAAGTGAAAACATCTACAAAGCATGCATTGCCCTGGAACGGAATTCTTCTAATAAAAGATGTATCATTTTAAATGCGCGGAATTCTGATTCTGGTAATTCGTGCACTAGAGTGTCTATTTCGAGGCAGAGGAGGTATCATATGACGGCTCACGTCAAGGCAGCGTGGAGCCCTCTCGTGGACTCCCACCCACTTTCCCATTCACCGAGCCGAGGATTGCTCTCGCGGCCGCTC
>LOEQ01004628.1:15668-35425 GCA_001685075.1 Bramus lutescens | reverse complement strand
GGAAGGAAGGAAGGAAGGAAGGAAGGAAGGAAGGAAGGAAGGAAGGAAGGACCTCCCTCTACTCCCAACCCCATCCCAACAGAAAGAGAGAAGGATGCATGACGCATGAAGCAAACTCTCATTCAGTAAAGTTTTTGTCACCTGGCACTGAGTCTGAACAGTCTTGGACTCAGAGCTTCTGTTTCAGCAATTGCATTTTCTGTGGACTCCTCTGCCTTTGAAATCTGAACCTGGGCCCAAGTTGAAACATCTTTCTTCTGTGTTTTCACATGTGCACTTATGTATCAGATGTGTTTTTAAACACAGACTTTCTCTTACATTACGTAGAATCTGAAAGTTGAGAAATCTACAGCCATGATGCTGGAGGGAGATGCTTGGCAGAGTCCCAGGCCACATTCCTAGACCAAGGGCTCCAAGGTGTTCTCTCTTATGCAACACTGGGAAAGTACACCCAGCACGGAGTGTTGGCTGATGATGTGTCTGAAGGCACAGGATATGCTTATCACATCAAAACATAAATCCAACAGACATTGCAGGCATTCTGCTGCTAGATACAAGTTGGATTGTTTACATTTATTTAGTGTGAAATGCTGTGATTTCTTGTGTCTGTTGTGTTCATGTGAATTATATGTTTATGTGTGGTCGTGTGTTGATGCATGTGCCAATGTTTGCGTGTAGAGACCAGAGGAAAACTTTGGGTGTCATTCCTTAGAGATGCCATCTACCTTTTATTTGAGACAGGTGTCTCCTTGACCTAGAGCCCACCAAGTACATTAGGCTGGCTGGCCATTGAACTCCAGGCATCCCCTTGTCTCCACTGGCCCAGTGCTGGGATTACAAATACATGCCATTTCACTTTTTGTGTGGTGTATGGGAACAGAACTTTGTCCCTTGTGATTTGGAGGCAAGTGATTTACAACTGAGCTATTGTCCCAGCCCTTGTTGAATTTTTAAAAACTCAGCAGGACAGAAAAGTGAGCTAGGGGTATGGATTTAGAGGCTGACTTATCAACAGATAACAGGAAGGGCAAACTTGAGTGTTTTAAATAATTGCAGGTTCAGTATAAGCAGGAGCTGTTCATGGAGCTACTGCAGGTTTGGGCCAAGCTTATAGAAGTATAATACACAAATGAAGAAACAAATCATTGGCTTACTTAATTTTGAACTTAGGAGGTGGTTTTGCTCAAATATCTGTCATGTTAATGGGTATGTTGTGCTCCTGGGTCATGTCTTTATAAACATATAAGTACAGCATGACTGGCCTCAGCAACTCAGAAACAGTTAACTTCCCAACATGCAAGGAAGCAAGTTTTCACATAATTATTTTGTGAATCCCAAGAATAAGAAGGAAAGAAGGAAGGAAGAAGTGGGTGAGAGGTACCCATATGATTAGTAGATAGCAAATGGTCTGGCCTTCTATGTAATCCAAACCTATTGTCTACTGATAGAAGTTATTTCTTAATCTGCTCTGTGAAACAAAACTGGAAAACCAAACATGTGTCTTTTAGCCTCTAGGTTTATGTTGTAAAACCTAGAAAGTGTGACAGAGTACCACACAGCAATTTTTCCTTAATAAAGTCATACATAGAGCCCATGTGTGTGTGCGTGTGTGTACATTGTGTGTGTACATGCATGTGTTACACACACACACACACACACACACACACACACACACACACACAAAAATATGCAACTCTGGTCGAATTGGAGAATAGGCAAGCAGCATGCTATCTCTGCCCCTCAAACTCAACCGCACCCCTCCTAGAGATCTCTTGACACTCCACTCCACAAAACTTCCTTGATAAGTGATTTTTTTTCTCAAACAGAAGTTAATAGGCAGAAGTCCATAGCAGAGTAATGTTGAAATATTACTTGTTTCTTGTGAAGGTGTCAGTTCCCCAAAATATTTCTGTGCCAATTTTTTATGTTGAGAGTTGCAACTGCCTCCCGGTTCAGGGTATTCAGCAAAGAGTAACGTGAAAGGTAGATTTCCTTAAGAAGGCTGCAAAGCTTCCCGTTGTCAAACTTTGGAAATCATAGTTTATAATAGAAGAAAAGCAACAGCTAAGCATTTATTCATCATTAAAATGTACTATAATTAACATTTATTTCAAAATGTTCCTCCTGAATTTACTGAATATTTCATTTTCTTTATCTTTTTTTTTCCACTAAAGATTAAACCCAGAGTCTTGGGCATACTAAGTAAATGTCCCCATCAGGTTACACAACTAGCCTACCTCATCCTTTATAGTCTTCATGTGCATGGTAATGATTTCCTTATAATGTGAAAGTATTGTAAGCAAAAACAAAGGGGGTGGATATGGGATTTTGTGCACATATTTCATAAAGCTGACGGTCAAGGTGAGTGAACTATTGGAGGTGCAAGAAAAATAGAACATAAAGAGCGCCAATTCCAAACCCGGTAACCATCAGAAATGCCCTTCAAACTTTTAGGAATAGATGTGGGGTCCTAGAATCCAAGACTGAGCCTGGGAATGTACTGTGTTTAGCAATTTGCACAGTTGTACTAGAAGCCACATAAACTTAATAGCCTATTATTTAAAGGGACTAATCAGTTACTTCATTGCCCAAATACCTAGATTAGAATGTGGCTAGAAGAGATTTGCAGCCTTCCAAATAACCAGATGCTCAGAGACTCTGAATGGCAGGCCTATTAAATAGTGTTCTGACTTGGAAGGAATTTTCTATCAGAGACTTTCAAAGAGGAGCAAAAGACCAAAGTACATATTCCTGAGCCCAGGGATGGAGTTTGTCTAACATCCACTAAGTCTGTGATCCTGGCCAGTCTCTTACTCTGTGCTTCAAACTCTTGACAGGGTAGTGGCGGGTTAAACGTGTTAGTATGTGTCAAGTTTAGACTGCCACTTACCATTACCACTGAGCTATACTCTTAGCACATCTCAACTCCAGAAAAAGATGTTTCCATACATTATCATCAAAGAAGCAAAATACCTCACTAGGACGCTGCCTAAATGAGCTTTACTTTGCAACAATAACACAAACAGACAAGATCAGACAGAAGTCTCCTACAATTCTCTGAGTCTAATTTGATTATTATTTTCTCCTCACACAATTATACCAGTTCTTTAATTCTGTTTCCACTAAAAAGACTCCCGTCCATGACATGTCTGAGTTGTTTTCTGCATCTTTGAACATAGTGGTTAACTGCATAACCATTAAATCATTGTTGTATATTGTGTCTCTGTCAGACTAGATGTCAGGAGCTCTGGAGACAATGCTGTCGTTGGAAGCCATGATTTAGAGCATCTAAGGGTAGTCCGTTTTCTTCATATCACAGAAATATTTCTGAAATAGAACTTACATGAGGTAGCCTATGTCTGGTGCCTTTCCTGGGTCTAATGATTAAATTTGTCTCCAACTTACCTCTTTTTATTTTTCCTTTGATCTTGAGAAAGGTGTGTAAGTTCTGAGGTCTGCAAGTGTGTTTAGGGAAATCATTTCCTCATCCTATGTTGCTCAAGAGGGCTTGTTTCAGAGGAGTACTAGATGAGGATGATTGTTCCTACCATATTGCCATCAGCATCACTTTGATTAATATCGCTGACAAATCCCACTAAATCTGTCTTCTATATTATGTGATGTGTGCAGGTCCCTCATTCCATTAATGGGAGGTCCTCAAGTATGTTATATGAGTTAGCCAGCTTAAACACAGATGGAAGCAGGATTAGACCCTGCTGGAGCCAAGAACCAGGGGCTTCACATAGAGTCCCTCACTAATCAAAATAGAAAGGTGGGCTTTACTTACTTTACGGGTTCCAAGTAGCTGGTTTTCTGTCCTAGCATCTGGATGTTGGCACGGAGTTAGAGCACTGCCAGTGAACCCCAGGTTACAGCACCAGCATGTGGTTACTTCCAGCCTCTTGGAATGTTTCACTCCAGGAAGGTGAGGAAAGCAGCACTTATATTTCCTTGATTAGTTTAACATTGTGGGGCAGCTTTGACCATCCGTTTAGTGGTAAGTCTGCTTTCCAGATGACTGTACATACGGAGATGAGAAGGGTTTTTTTGAGGAGAGGTGCCTTTTTAAATAATGGTTTTTCATTCAGTCTCTAATTTCGGGTAAACGGTCCTCTGGGGAACATTTTCAGAAATGTTTGAAGTTCCCATCTGATTTTGGAAGTAAGTTGGAAGCCACCTGAGTGAAGTGGGAACTTGCTCTCTAGCAACTGCACTGTTCGCAGAATGAGGGCATCCTACAGGGTCTTACATTTAACATAGATCTCTTGTTTATGTTCAGGTCTGTGTCCTTAGAGTTTCTACTATAGCTGCCTTGCAAGTTCCCCTGCTAGACTTTACACAATGTGAGACACCGAAGATAATCACATATGGAATCCTTTAACCACACGCCTTCCTCTTGAAGTCTGTCTCCCTATGGCAATTTGTTCTTGTTTTGTGTTTGTATTTTCATTCTTTCTTTGGGAAGCTCACTTTCTTATTCACTATTTCAGCATCTTAAATACTTCCTCTCCTCTGTTTGCCCATGACTGCCTCTCAGTCTTGCGCTGTGCATCACACGAGTTATTTGTAGAGTTACCCCCTTGTTCATATACCAGCTCTTTTTCAAAGAGGCTCTGAATCCAGAAGGGTTAGTATTCTTACTCTTCAGTGTATCACAGAGACGAGGCACAGGTCCTTAAATCTGTCCACCTATGAGTTTGTTCAGTTTGCTGGTAAAAAAAAAAAATGGTCAAGTAGCTACTTAATGGGGTTGGCATTATACAAAATGCAAGAGAAAAGATCAGAATTTGTGTCTTTAATTCCCAGGCTCCATCCCTGCCCTTCTATTAATTTCTTTCAGGGAAATGTACCAAAAGATGAAATTAAAAAAATGGGGGCTGGAGAGATGGCTCAGAGATTAAGAGCATTGCCTGCTCTTCCAATGGTCCTGAGTTCAATTCCCAGCAATCACATGGTGGCTCACAACCATCTGTAATGGGGTCTGGTGCCCTCTTCTGGACTACAGACATACACACAAACAGAATACTGTATACTAAATAAATAAATAAATATTTTTTAAAAATGTACCACAATGCCACAACAGTGGGAATATGGGCCTTAAAAAATGAAGTCTCTGGGTTAAATATTAAAAAAAATCTTTTCCAGTGAGTTAATTGGTTAGTTAGTTAATTTTTTTGAAGCAGAGTCCTATGTAGCTTAGGCTGGACTTGAACTCACTGTGTAGCTCAGGACAACCTTGAGTTCTTGATCTTTCTGCCACTTCCTCCCACATAAAGAGATTGCCAACAAGTACCATCTAGGCCTCGGGTTAATTTTAAAGTTTATACTTAATTTATTTTCATACCTCAAATATCAAAATGATATTTTTAAAAGTTTATATCAAAAGGTCTACCCACTTGCACCTACCCTCCACACCCTGTAATTGCCATTAGTATAGAATATTTGTTTTGAAATAATTATTGTTTGATTTATAGAAATATAAGCAAATATGGCTGTTATTATCCCCCTCATCAGCAGGAAAAGGTGACATACTGTTCTGCACCTTGATTTTAATCACTTAGCACTATATTTCAGAGACCTTTCCATTCCTTCTTATGGAGGAAAGAGCATGTTCTTCATAGCTGCCTTGATTTGACTTTAAGTTATTACTGTGTTTCTATTTTCCCATATCTGTAAGCTGGGCTTTTTCTATTATATATCTTGTTGTAATTGTTGACCATATGTGTTACATATATGTGTACTCATGCATGTGTGTATAGGCATGTTTGTACCTGTGCACCTATCTATACATTTATTCTTGGCAGTGGAGCACCTATGTTGTAGGAACATTCACTTACTATTTTGATAGCAATTCCCTAAAATTTCCTAACCAGGATGCAACAGTTTGTACTCGTACTAACAGTGTATGAGAACATCCATCTCTCTGTAGATTCACCTATGGTTTGCCACTGTCAAATGAGGAATGGGGAGACACCTCCAAGTGAACATTGTCTGAAATCGGTGGGACCATGACACAGTGGGCATCAGGTCTCACTGTGCACATGGGCTTACGACAACAGAATGAGCCCATGTTGCCACTTGCAGAACTCTCTGTAATGGAAAGTTAGGCACACATTCATTATGCACCTGACTGGCAAGGTTGGCTCTAAAGAGCTCAAGTGTTTATTGGAACAGAAAAGAAAATTTTTTCCACAATGATGTTCTGTATCCTTGGCTTTCAATGTTCTCTTTTCTGTTACCACCCTCATTTCCAGGGCTGACTTCAAGCTATGCACGTCCAGGCATGGAGAAGTCTTGCTAAGAGCATTCATACCCAAGGGACGCTCTTTTGAGGAATGATTCTGTGCTTCCCCCAGAGTTTATAATTAAATAATTAGTACCTTATATGATAAACTAAAATTCCAGAGCACAATATAAACACAGAACTATTGTGTACCATCAGTACACTTTGTCTTCGGTGTTGCCAGGCAGCCTCCTGCATTATGCAAATAGGGAATCATATGAAAGCAGCATGATTTATGACCTAGATAGCATCTCCACATTGTGAATGGCATGTATTCTAGGTCATCCTCCCATAACTCTGACCATTCTTGCTAGGTTGATTCTCAAATTCATTTTTTCTCACAGGATAGTGTGCCTTTTTAAGAAAAATACAAATTCTGCCAGTCTCACTGCCTAGGAGAATGCAGCAAATGGAGCGTGGCAGAGTGGTTACCCAATCCACACAGGCATCCATGTGCCTATTTTCATACTTGTTTGCTTGCCTATGAAAAATAGTCTCACTCTAGCCCTGGATGGCCTGGAACTCACTACGTAGCCCAGACTGACTTTGAACTTGGGGCAATTCTTCTACCTCTGCTTCCTCACTGCGTGGATTGCAGGTGAGCCACCATCCCTGGCTAAACAAGATGTTCTAAAGTAGAATTCTGAGAGGGCCATGTTAAAGGGAAAATCACTTTCTTCCCCTCTGCAGAACAGTTGAACTTAGAGAGTTGCAGGGATGAGTGTATTTGGTCTACACAAGAGACCGTTCCTGGGTGTATAAGTAGACTTCCAAAAGTTTGCTGATGTACAGTGACAAAGACATACTTGATTTTGTTAATGATACTTGCAAAGGTTTTCACAGCAGGCATTTCCAGTCTCTTCTCAGTCTTCTTGGAGGTGCTTCTCTCCAAGTCTCCTCTCTTCCAAGGGCTGATGATGGCTAGAAGCAAGCTGTTCTATTTGTCATATGGCTTAACACATGAATTAAAGATGTCAGTCGCCCCCCCCCCAGCCCTGAGAGTGCTGCTTGCTTCTGGCTGAACCATTTCCTCTGCCACTTTTGTGGCTTTCACTACTTCTTGAGAATACATTTGAGATTGTCCTGCCATAATTTTCTTTCTGAGAATACCTTTGCGCCTAAGCTACAGTCTTAAAAAGTAGGAAGGAGGTCAAAAATAAGGTGTCATATAGTATTAGACATCCAGACGGGAAGTATTAAGTTAGGGTGTTACAAAAATATTATGTCACAGGCATATTTCTTTAAAGGCACTTAGCATTTGGGTCTTAATTGAAATTATTCTTACTCCAGCTGAGTTGGAAGAGAAGCATCTGGTAGCAATGCTAGTGGTCTATAAAGAACGTGGTTATGTTTCAATGTCCAAAGAATTCCCAGAGAAAAAAATGTGTGACATAACTAACGAGTTACCTTTATGCATAACTTTGACACTCTGGCCTGGTCTGTATGTATTGTATGATTGGCATCTTAAGGGAGTAACCCCATGTTAGGGACAGGGAGTAATGAAGTAACTTAAGGGTTGTATTCAAACTCCACGGAATTAGACTTTAAACACATTGTGTATGAAAAATTCTCATATAGTATTCTTCTGAAGTAAATCAAAAAACCTGGAGTGTAGTGATTCCAGAATATCTTTACCATGTAGCCATTCAAAATGGAAGACGCCATATCCACAACTGAATCAGTACAGAAAAGCCAAACAAACAGTTGCAAATTGTGGTTGATTTTATTATATTACTACTAGTTAATGAGCATTCTGTGGCCATTTTTACGATAAAAGCAGCTTAGTAATCCTTAGTATTTATATAGCTGCCCAGAGCATCTTCTAAAGTCCATTCTCCTCCCACACGACACCTACCAACAATGTCTTTTATTTAGAGAGTATAGGTAGAAATATAGTCCGCATTCCATTACTTAGATTAAATATATTGATGTGAGTTTTCATGTCACTTCTACAAGCTTATATTTGGTGAAAAGAGGGAAGGCTGGAGCTCTCACTGCCCTGCTACTCATGACCCTACAGGTTTGACCAGTGTTTCAGTCACGGTGGTATATTTTGACTAGTCAAATAGATCACACGTCATCTGAGATGGTGCTGTTTTCCTTATATTTTTAGCTCAGAACACAGTCAGGATCCTGAATATGGTCCATGTGGATCATTATGCACAGTTCACAAAACTTTCTTCCAGTAACACTTAGAGGAATTGAGAGCTGGAGTAAGGCAGCGAGCAGGGAAACATATTTTATTTTCCCTCCCACATTAAGCTCCAAATAATGAGCACTTTCTTGTGCATTGCAGTAAGCAATTAAAAGAAATTATAGAGTTGGTTGCAAGTATAACCCGAAGGACAACTGGATGTGTGGAACCACCAGTTTTCTCCATGTGCCCAGGCTAATCCTTGTTAATACTCAGAGCATTGAGTTTCTACAGAATGGGCTTGCATGTCCTTACATGTTTTGGCATCTACCCACACACTTTTGTATGATATGACTGTGCATCGCAGGAGAAAGACTGCGGTGTGTGCCTCTGTGCCTCAGTGGAGTAGAACAAACTGATTGCTGAAAATGGTGTCATAAAGGTGAGCAACAAAAGAACTAGTAACCTTCTCTTGCTAATTGTGTCTTTCCCCCAGGATATTGGGATAGTAATTCGAAAAGGAATGTTGTTCTTCTGTTGCCAGAGGCAACTTATCTTCCCAGTTTCTTCCTCCACATACTTTTACTTCACTTCTTTAAGTTTGGTGTTCTGTGTTTCCAGGAGACACGGTCTAATGGAGAGTGATCCTTTGCTGAGATAAAACATAGCCATTGTTCTGAAGAGATTATGTTAAGCCTACAAGTTTAGTCCTAAGATGGGTTTATAAATTGATATTATATACTTATTCTTTCTGTAGTGGAAATTGTACTGATAGTCATTTCAGGACACTCATCTGTAGAAAAGCTGGCAAGTACATGTTTTTCCCATGCTCCAGATTTCATTAGGTGTGTGTGGCTGTGGTCTCTGGTGATGTGCTGGCTCTCAACCGTAAGAATCCTGATAGTATATGATGACAGGAACATGGGGGTGTTCAACAGTACTCTACAGACAGAATTTGATTAAAGTACCTAATTGTGAAAAAAGAGATTGAAATAAGGCAGACTGCCTTCACTTCCTTTCTCTCACTCTCTTGTTTCGAATTGCGATGGTCCTGGAATGTTTCCAATCAATACATAATGATAAAAAAAAGTACTACTTAAAGGGGATTCCCTTCATCCTCAGAGCTAGGAGTTACCACATGCTCTCCCCTTATGGACAAAGAATGCTACTTTTTCCATCTTGCATTCTGTTTCTGGTGCACAGCCCACTCAGTCTTGGAGGCAAGAAGACAGTGTGCCCTGCTTTGCTTTCCCGTTATTCTCTGCCTATAGACGTGCCTGTGTATAATCTGAAAAAGGCAGTCCTTTAGCATGTGGCCATCTGGGCCTTTCAACCTCCCATTCAAGGTAGAACTCAACAGTATTTGAGCCATCACCTGAGAAAGTAAGACTCAATGTCATGTCAGTCCCGTGACATTGCACACGGTTTGCCACACTGGCGGGATTCCCAGTGCATGGCATATACATGTGAACTGGCGAACCTGGTGAGTTCTTGGTGTTTGGAATCTAGCAGTCTTCACAATCTTTTATCAAGAGTTCAACAGTGGACCAGACTCCAGTTCTACTTTTAAAAAATTGCTTTGACAACTCCCTCATATTTTTGTTCAATTCCAAAAATTTTAAGCATTTCTTTCATTTTTTTAAGTTTTCAAAAGTCATTTAAGGCACCTCTGTCTTGAAGCAACTGATTTCAAATATTAGATGCTTACTGAGAAATTGTGCTACCTACTGGGCATTTGTTGTAGTGACAGGTTTAAATTGGAGGAATAATTCTGATCCTTGATACATACACATACCTGTACAATGTATATTATGGTTTTGTTGCCAGCACTGTTTAGCTGAGTGGGACTTAATCACACATGAAATGTGCACATGATAAGAAAATGCTGGAGATCTGTAAGTTTCAGGACAACTCTAATAATAAATCTGCCTCAGGGGGTGAGTTCTCGCTGCCTCTGCCTCTCCTTTACCACTTCAGAACACAAAGGACCAGAGACATCTGGCTGAAAGCAACATGACATCTGGCTGAGTGCTTGGAAATCTACTCTCAGATCTAGTTAGTCATGTCATCTCCAGCATGGTTCTCATTGAGTGGGTGATATCAGACTGTGTGAAGTGATTAGGAGGGCTAAATATGTTTGCATCTGCCTCAAAGCACTTGGGAAAAATTACTAATTGAATAACAGTCCAGATTTATATCAGTAGTACCCTATAAATGCTCATTTATGGGTATCCTGTATATCCCATGCCATACCTATAAAAGAGTAGAAAAGCCAGTTAGCAAAAAAGAGAGTCAAGGTTTTTTTTTAAGACCATTACAAAAGCAACAATATTTTCCCATGTAATGAGCAATAAGTGTGGAGTCGAAGATGAAATACGGTGAGTAACCCCATGGCTACTAAAACAGTACCATAGTGCTCAATTTGATGTAGCCCATTTCCTTCCACCCTCCTTGGCTACCTTTCTGTGTATCGTTTGGTCTATTACATATCTCAGCTTTGATGAGTTTTTTAATGTTCTTCAAGTGTCTGAATCTAGTTGAATTGCAGGTTCTGAGAGTGAATGGGATAAATCAGATGCAAGAGGGAAAGCCAAGATTCTGCACTTCTTATGAGTTCTCTGGTGGTGTCAATGCACCATGTTCATTGATCACACTTTGAGAAAGAAGTAAGGGTTCATTAGTTGGAGTACAATGAATTAGGAAACCTACATTTCCTAAAACTGTAATTTCAGGTCCCACAAATCTCTCATTTTGTTGGAATATTTTTCTCAACAAGTTTTTATTGAATCTATGTTATTGTTTGAATGTATAATGTGCGTACATTCCTTCACATCCATGTATGCGAATGTGTGTACCATACTGTGTCCACATACTGTGTATGTGGAGGTCATATGCATCAGGGGTTGATCCTCACCTTCTACCTTGTTTTGAGATGAGGTCTCATCACTGCTGCATATGCCAAGCTACCTGATTCAAACGCTTCTGGGGTTTTCCTGTCTTTGCCTTCAATCTCTCCATAGCAGATGCTAAAATTGCCACTGCTTACACAGTGCATCTAGATTTTACATGGGTTTTGAAGATTCAAACTCAGATCCTCCAGTTTGTGCAACAGTTGTTTTATTTACTGAACCATCTCCTCAGCCCTTTACTGACAATTTTGAATTGCATTAATGATCAATTTATAAGTGTTCATTGGAAATATATCCTGATATTTAAGATTTTAGGCTGCATAAAATTAATTTCAATCTTAAATTTTTCCTATAATTCAAGCATATATTTAAGTACAGTTTAGTTGTAGTTCACTTGCACCAATGTGATGCTGAACTTTATGCATCCCTGTTCAACACTTCCAAAGGCATTATCCCCTTCCATAAAAATCCCATCCATGGGGCTGTGGAGATGGCTTAGTAATTAAGAGCACAAGATGCTCTTCCAGAGATTCGGGGTTCAATTCTCAGCTCCCAAATGGTGGCTCACAACCTTGGGACTTCCCAGTTTCAAGGAAATTAAGTGCTCTGTTCTGACCTCTATGGATACCAGGTATACATACAAGCAAAGTACCCATACATATAACACACATAGTATTTGATGAATGCCTGTCATTAAATATGATATTCATGTGATAAAGTTATATGTTGTTCACTATAAAGTGAGTTGATAAAATTTAACAATATTAATTTAAGTTAATAGTGTTTGTCTACCACGTATGAGAATTTGGTAAATAATACATTGTTAAATCTAAATTTGGTGAATAGTAACAAAACTTGTCTGGAATTCTGAAGAACATAGAGTCCTAATTTTAAAAGATTTCATTCCTTGGCTGTCAGCTGCTAGTTGGCCCTTATAAGTTGGCAGCTGTGCCCCAAGGTTAGGATGTCAGGGTAGAAGTTCTCTGCCCGATCTTTGTAGAAGATAATTTTCTATTCCTTCTTTCCAAATACAAGGCATCATTTCAGGTGATGCTAAGACTTATGTCTTGTACTTTAACCAGACATTCCCCCAAATAATGTGCCAAAAGCACCAACAGAAAGAGAATTGGGTAATTCAGTACCTGGTGAATCTAGTTGATATAGTATACTGTACAACTTACTCAGGGTAAATAATTCCAGGGAGAATACTTAGTCTCTGTCCTTAGCAGGCTGTCTAGTTTTTCTCCAAAAACAAAGGTAAGTCTTCTGCCAATAGCAAAACCATTGTTTGTTTGTTTATGCTAACATAAGGGAGGGGAGTAGAAGATGGTAGCAGAAGATTGGCATTCTATCAAAGGTTGGCATGTAAATTTATCTGTCAAATTAATATTTCAGTAAAATATGCATTCTTTCTGATGGCATTTACCTGTCCTTTTTTACTACAGGTATGTACTAAGACTCATCAAATTCTTTGGTTCTTATATTATCATTAAATAAAGTTTGTGTCACTCAATGCCATGGGAAAGCCAGGGGGTTAGAGTACTCTGATATGAAAGACTATGTTTTATAGAAAATTGCATTAGGGTTTTCAGCATGCCAGAACCAATGTAGTTATAGATGTTCGAACACAGGCACATTACAGAAGTTGGCACATTTGATTATGATGGTAAGAGGTCCATGAGTGGTTGTTTGCAATCTGTAGACTCTGTTGTGCTGTAACATGGCTTGGTCCAAGTCTGGAAGTCTGAGAGCCTGAGAATCCAAGTCTGGAAGTCTGAGAGCCTGAGAATCCAAGTCTGGAAGTCTGAGAGCCTGAGAATCCAAGTCCAAAGATCTGGAAGTTCTGTGTCTAACATGAGAATTTGTATCTCTGTGACAGTGAGCCTGGGAAAAGAAGAGTGTAAAACAGTTATGAAAGATATATCCAGTCACTTTTCTTCTCTTGTTCTGTCTAGGCACCAGTCAATGATATGGATTGTGTCCAACCATAATTGAGGACAGACTTTTCCGTTCAATCTACCAATTTATCTGACAATCTCCTTTGGAAACAAAGCCACACCTCAAAACAACATTTCTTCATCTAGTCAAATTAATACCTAAATTTAACCCTCACTCAAGGGATTCAGAATACCTTAAGATACAAATGGTCTAAAAATCATATTATAGAGATATTTCTAAAAGCTTTGAAACATCTGTATCATATAATATTATTTTCAAAATTATTTATTAACTTCAATCAAATAGACAACCAGCTAATTAGGTGAATATCTGTAATGATCACTATATTTTTCCATTTTAATCATGAATTTCAATTTCAATTACTTTCTTTGAGAAATGTGTGGGTGTCTTTAGTGTTGTCTTATTTTTTGTTTGTTGATTCTTGGTTTAGCAATAGTTGAGAAAATAACACGGAAATGACGTAGATGGAAGAAACAAACTAGTACCTTTAGTGTAAGGCCAAACCTCTACTGGAATCTAGGTTCTGACCTCATTCTACCAAGGGAACCACACTGAGGGGATGAGTTGATTAAAAACTCTGCTTCTCTTTCCTCCAGCACAAAACGGAGATAATTATAGTTACCTGTACCCCCTGGGTCCTATGAGTCTTAATTACTTAATATTTGCAAAGCACTTGGAGAGCTTTGAATTAAAAGTGCTGAGCCATAGAACCAGAGTTCAGTACAATTATAATTGGAATGAAAGTTTGTCGTTTTTCCTTATCTCCATCTCTCTATGCCCTGTTATTTTGCCAAACCAGACATTACTGATGGTTGCTACCTAATACTGCCCACTTCTGTGACCACCCTTCTTGAAACATGTTTCAGTAAATAGATTAGATTGACCCAGATCCATAGTTCCACATGTAAACAACTACTTAATATTTATTTTAAAGCTCACTATTAAAGAACAAGGCAGTTGTTGAACTCATTTGTTTCTTCTAGTCTGCCAGTCCAAGAAGTCTTGGGTGGACAGTGTTAAACAGTCCTCTCTACTCAGAAAACTGGCCCTTCAGTGCCCACAAAGGAGCTTCCAATCTGTTTATTATCATCCCTAGAACTTTATGAAATTGACCAATTGTTTGGACTTGTCTCTTACTACTCCTAATCCAGAGCTCTTGTCTTCATATTCTAATTCCATTCTTTCTCACCTCTAACCTGCTCATCAAATAATCATCATCTCCTTCTGTCTTATTTGGAGATCCCCAAATCCTTTGAAATCCTTACAAATTATCTCTTCATTTCTTACCTAGAATCTTTCCCCTTCTAGCATTTCATCTACTCCTTCCCGGGATCGTGTTTTTTTTGTTTGTTTGTTTGTTTTTTTCCCACATTGGTCTTGCCTCCTTCTTAGACTATGGAACTAGAAGATAGATTCCTTGCCTTTTAATTGAACAAACAGAAGTAAGGTTGATATATGAATGTAATGAAATCAGATGCAAGTTAAACATTTTAATGTTATTTTTACAGATTTCCATTAATCTGGTTTTAATAAGTTTGTATCTTGTATGACAGAGTTAAATATTAGCTGATCTTTCTTTAACATTATCATTATCCTTGGTAGTCATGGGACTGTCTAAAATGAGTCACCCTGTCATTAAACTGTGTTTTCTTTGATTACATGCTTACATACAAAACCCAAAGAAATTAGTAGCAGTTAAATCTTTTATGGTCCTCTCATTCCCAATTTCCTGGTTTTCCTGTATGGTTATTTTGTTCTTTTTCTCAATTTTGGCTATGAAAATGCAGTTCTAATATGACTAACTTGAAGAGGAGAAAAGACTATTTTGCCTCGCACCTCAGAGGTTTTACTTCATGGTCCTCTGGCCCCACTGCTTCTCGGCCTTTATAAGGCAGAACGTGATGTAGGGCCTACCTCCTTTGGCTTCTATCTTGCCTTGTTGACCATTTAATTACTAATCCATCAATAGTATATCCATTCATGAGATCAGAACCCTCATGATGTATTCACTATCTAAAAGCCCACCTCTGCACATAGCTGCAGTGAGTACTAACTCTTCAACTCACAAGGGGACAATCTGCATCACGACAAAGACTAAAAACAGTTCTCGTAGGTACTCCGTGCTGCTGGCTTCAGAACGTTGACCTCTGGGATGCCATGTAAAAAGGTTTCCAAGTTTTATAAGCTCCCTTTTTGTCTTAGCCTTTCTCTTTCCTGTGATTAACATTCTAAAACTGGCATTGTTTTCTGGTAGTAAGAGCTTAGGTGAGGAGACCGTGATCTATTAGTTTTGTGACATTTTACAGAGTACTTCTTTGAAGTGTAATTGCTGTACCTGTGTGAGCGTGATGATATGAACCGTCCTCTCTTTGTGAAAATCCAATTTGATGAAGGTTATGAATGTTCTGTAATATTTTAGACAACACAGTTATTGTAGCACTGCAGTAGAGGAGCAAGCGATCATGCATATTCTTCTGGTCAGTTGTTTAGGTCTTTTGAGTCATGCTTCTAACTAAGCTTTCCTTTTACCTCACTGATGTCTTTTTTTTAAGTGACATACACTATATTAACTTTACTGAGATGAGAAAGTCTTCCCAGAACTTTATACGTAGGGTAGCGTGGATTGTTGTTAAGCCTTTGGAAAAATAGCTATGTAGACTAATCATCTACATAGAAGCACAGCATAGCCCCCTTTGTTTTTAGATGATGAGATTTATCTTGAGCTATATTGGGTTTTGTTACCTAAGAGAAAAAGTTGAAAAGAGGAAATATTTACCAACCAGTGGCTGGAATGGTGGAGGGAATCTTCTGACCTGTGACAACCAGAAAGCAAAGAGAAAGGGTCCAGGGACAAAACATGCTTCTCTGGTGTCCCTACTGACTGCTTTCTGTACCAAGACCCTACTTCCTAAAGTTCCCAGTACTTCCCCAAATAGCACCCACCAAGGACTGTGCCTGAAACACAAGCGTCTGCGGGGAGCATTTCATATTCAGAGCTTTGGATATATATTCAGAAACCCTTATTAGTCCTTTATGTATTTCTAATATAGTGTATGAAATTATTCACTGAAGAATTTAGAGGAGTATAAAAAAGAAAGCTAAAGGATAAACATTCCAAATTTTGCTTTCATTATTATTGCTATTACCACTGACTCCGACCCACACCTCCCCCGTTCACTGATCCACTGAAAGAGCTGTGTGTAGTACAGTGTTTTCTGCTTTTTAATCACTCAATGTTTTACTCCATTAAAACTTGAGAATTTTTTGGTTGATGATAAATATCATCTGTTAAATTGCTAAGTTTAAAATTTGTAATTATAATTTACCTAATATATATATTTATATTATACACTAAAAATTATTAAAAATTTAGCTAAAGCTTTAAATGCATTCAAATGGTAAGTCTTCTTGTGAAAAATGACATCAGAACCCTTCTTTCTCTTGGATTAATAAATGGATGTTTATTGATTATTACTGACAATTTTCTGGGTTTTTGTTGTTGTTGTTTTTTGAGACACGGTTTCTCTGTGGCTTCGGAGTCTGTCCTGGAACTAGCTCTTGTAGGCCAGGCTGGCCTCGAACTCACAGAGATTTGCCTTTCTCTGCCTCCCGAGTGCTGGGATTTAAGGTGTGCACCACCACTGCCCGGCCAATTTTTCTGTATTAGCATTATGAGAGATATGACATGATCCCTTTCCTTGGAGAGCTTATTTTCTTACAGAGGACTGGTCATAACTAGTAAGTACTGTTAATGACAAATATGGGGGCATGAAGTACTAAATACGATAATAATGTAGAATTAATGAGAGGAAAGAGAACAGTGTGTGCTGGAGTAATTAGAGAAGGTGGCAGTTATGGAAAGTTTTCATTCTTAAACCAGGTCATAAAGATGACCAAGACTCAGTTTCCTAGAGGTATAGAGGAGAGAATTTTTCTATTTGCAGAGAAAATCAAATCATTTTCAGTGATGACCAAGAACCTCAAGTACCTGGCCTGGTCAGAATAGAAATGAAACCATTGTAAGCTTTTGTGTAAGAGAATAATACAGAAGTGTTTTGCCAGGAGTTTTATAGGGCAGAAAGAGTATCGCAAACAACACAGGGACATGTAGTCAAAAAGTGAGATAACAAAGACTGGGCTATTATAGTGGCAGTGTGCTGGAGAAAGAGATATTGGTAGGATGTTAGAAAGGAAACATCAGTAAATGCCTTTATTGACTAGATTTGAAGGTTATACAGGAAATGTGTCATTAAACTTTATATAAAAATTTATTCTGAACATTTCACTCAACTCCAGGATGACCCAAAATATCAGAAAACCATAGTTAGAAAACAGAGTACAGCTGGGCACAATGGTATCTGTCTATATCCCCAACACTTCAGAAACTGAGACAATAGGATAGAGGTTGGGGCCAAGACCATGCTGGGGCACACAGGAAGAGACATATAATAAACAGGAAAGTACATCATGCCATTGTGCTCACAAAAAGTATTGAGTCACTTTTCAAGGCATTTTCTAAATCCTTTCAGCAAACAGGCCAAAAAAAAAAAGAAAAAGAAAAATGCTGGATTACCACTCAGAGGGTGTCAGAGCAGTGGGGGATATTACCACCTAGTTAATTACTGAATCTATTAAGATGCTCAGCTTGGAGCAACATTTATGTGTCGACTTAGAGTGAGATCCAAGCCATATTTATTCAGATGTCAATTGTTTGCTTGGAATTTGCTTATGTAATTGATGAGAGAATAGTACACAAAGCATTAATTACTTTTCTTATCAGAATGATAAAAACAAAAAGTAAATGAGACCCCCGAAAGGTTGAGGAAAAACATAACTTGAAAAGTCTTATCAGTGGCCGGGTGGTGGTGGTACACCCCTTTAGTCCCAGCACTCAGGAGGCTGAGACAGATAGATCTCTGTGAGTTTGAAGCCAGCCTGGTCTACATGGCTAGTTTTAGGACAGTCAAGGCTATACAGAGAAACCTTATTTCATCCCACCCCCTAAAAGACTCATTAGTGTAATAGTAATAAAACAAGTTTCTAACTCTGTAGCTAAGATGCCTCAGTACCTCTGTAGCCAAGATTTTAAATCATGCAGCCAGCCATTTGGTAACTGTTTTTTATGTCTGTATCTCATTGGTTCTAAAATTCACTTTTTTCTTTTTTTTTATTTCAACATTTTAAGTTGGATTGTATCCTCCTGTTGATATCATTTTGTTATTCTTGGCTAGCCAATCATTATATACCTACCATTGCCTTCATCCATTTCTTTTTCTATTTTGTGTGTGCATCAAAGTTATATAGGATAAATTATATCCAAATAAGTCTAAAAGAATTGTGTTAGTAAAGAATCAGTGTCAGAAGTGAAAAAGCAAAGTTTGAGAGCATGGTCTTGTTTCTCAATAGAGCATAAATTGGCAGGCCTTGAAAATATTTTTTTTGAGACAAGATTTCTCTGTAGCTTTGGTGCCTGTCCCAGAACTAGCTCTTGTAGACCAGGCTGGCCTCTAATTCACAGAGATCTGCCTGCCTCTGCCTCCCGGGTGCTGGAATTAAAGGCGTGCACCACCACCACCCTGCTAAAATATTTATTTTTATATATGGGGTTTTTGTCTGTACATATGTATAGGTGCCATATGTGTACAGTGTACATGGAAGCCAGAAGAGGGCATTGGATCTCCTGGAACTGAAGTTATGAGCAGCCGTGTGGGTTCTAGGATTGGAACTGGTGTCCTCTGCAAGAGTAGCAAGTGCTTTTAACTGCTGAACTATCTCTCCAGGCATAAACTTATGTGTTTTTAAATGAAAGTATCTTAAATTTGATTAAATATGGTATAAAAATAGCTGATAATAGCAAATCTTCACCAATGAGATATAGATAACTAAAATAATTGTTTATTTATTTATTATTGAGATAAGGTCTCACTGAGCATTCCTGGTTGGTCTAGAGCTCATTTTTGTAGAATAGACTGGCCTCAAAATTACAAAGATCCATTTGTATCCGTCTCCTGAGCTCTGTGATTAAAAGCATGTAACAACATAAAATAGTTTAAATATGTATCCTTCCATTGAATCAAATTGGAAGAGCCCCTTGGGTTCTTTAAATGTGGACTTGGGATATTGGGAAAAAAGTTTCTCTCAATCATGTAAGTATCACCTGTGCAGATTGGAAACATCCATACAGGATCCATTTCTGGAATGGTACTGGATACAAGCCCTCCTAAAACTGTAGATATTAGCAGTATTAACAGGTGCATTTTCCTCAAAGCAGTTTGCCTTTCTAACCTTAAATCACTATGTGGTCCAAGTAAGTCTCTCTGTCTCTCTCTCTATCTCTGCCTCTGTCTCTCTCTCTAGATTATATATAAAGAAAAATCTTTCTATTTGTAGATTTTATTAGTCTTGGCAACCTATTTATTCAGTGGGTGGGCGCCCCCCTCGCGGTCCTGACTTCCTTGCTCATGTTCTCCCT
>LOEQ01004627.1:78187-103706 GCA_001685075.1 Bramus lutescens | reverse complement strand
CCTGGATCGCCACGTGGGCACTGTCCATAGGTCCACGCATACACAAGCAGCTTACGATCGTGGCATGATCACAGCATGATTCTGCCTTTAGCCATATATGGAGTTGTTTATCTCAGAGAGCACTCGCTTTCGGGATCACGAGGGGTGGAAGCCAGCGCCATCTTTAAGGTGCGGCTCCACGCAGCTCTCTACACATAGGTACTTCATGCCATCCCATGTTGCTTACTAGCTGAAGTTTTCTGCAGAAGAAGCAGGAAAATTGACGAGAAAAATGCACCTGGGTACAAGAAACTGCTGAGTTTGCTTTATGATCTACTTGAAAATTTGGGGTCATATGTTCTGATTTTTACTTAAAATACAAATAAATGAGTTACCTGGAAAAGGTGGGTTTATGAATTTCAACTAATTTAGCAATTCTTAACTAGAAATTCCTATACTGTGTCACCTATTATGTTAATATCTTTAGAGAATGATTGGTTCTTTTTTCCCTGTTTTCTTTTTATTCCTTGTGCGCTTAGACAGCATAATAAAATCAGATAAATCTTTGCAAACATAGGAACCAGGACTCCATCTGAATGCAGTACCTTCCATAGAAACATGGGTACTCCATCTGAATGTAGTAGCCTCCATGGAAACATGGAGACTCCATTTGAATGTAGTACCCTCCATGGAAACATGGGGACTCCATTCGAATGCAGTACACTCCATAGAAACATGGGGACTCCATTCGAATGTAGTAGCCTCCATGGAAACATGGGGACTCCATCTGAATGTAGTAGCCTCCATGGAAACATGGGGACTCCATCTGAATGTAGTAGCCTCCATGGAAACATGGGGACTCCATCTGAATGCACCTTATCTTTACCTTGGACTCTCCAGTGTCCAGAACAGCACATGACATAGGAAGTGGATAGGTCAAAGACAGAGACATCAGCAATTAGGAAACTACACAGTGTTACGTATTTAAGTGAGCCAGCAAAGAAATGGAGAACTAACATTTGAAAATCTGACAAGAGGGTCTGGAGAGATGGTTCTATCAGTAAAGCACTTTTTCGGGCAAGGACAAGGACCTGTTTTCAATTCCCAGCACTGACATAAAAAAGGAAGGTACCCCCTAATTAGCTATCAAATACCAGGCAGTCAGTCCTAAAAACATATGTTTTTGAGCAACACTAAATGGACTCAGCAAGTTGTATTATATATGTATTTGTGTATGTGCATGTGAATATATGTATATGTTTATATATATAGGGAAGAAGAGAGGGAAATATATAAAACTATATATTTAAATATATATTTATGTATATTTGCATGTGATCTATAGGCAAATAAATATTTAAATATATAAGTATATTTATTAAATACATGGTTATATATAAATATATAGGTGTTATATATATTTGCATATAAAAGAGGCCATGAATTTGATATTGAGAGGGAGTGGGGGATGGGGAAGGAGGTAGAAGGACAAGAATGAGGGGTAAGTTTGTACATAAGAGTACACATAAGTGAAACAAAAACAAAATACCTGTGGTCCTAACCATGAAGAGGCAAAAGCAGGAGCATGCCTGGGGCTTGCTTGTCAACCAGTCTAGACAATTGGTGACTCCGGGTTCCATAAAAAATATAAGGTGAAGTGATTGAGAAACCTAACATTGCCCTCTGACACACACATACATGCATGCACAACTACACACGTGCACGCGCACACATATCACGCACAAACCCAAATGACAAGGTACAAATATTTTAAAGCGAGTCTTACTTGTAAATATATAAGCTCTACAAGACAAATATCACATCAGATACTTTAAATTGGCTGAAATGCATCATTAAAACTGTGTCGCATTAGGGTCAGCAGTAAGTTTGTATCGAATGACTAAATGATTGAAAATGGACACACTTCATTCTTAGAAGCTGTCCTTGGCACAGAATGCTTAAGACGGGCTTCATCTGAATACTCAGTATATGTGCCAGAGTGGCGGGAGGACAGGGGACCCTCCTTATATAGCTGTGTCAGCATCGCTCCTGGTCACACATTCTGCCGCTGAGCTTCATCTAGCAGTGTGTAACCAAGGTTCATTGACTGACACTTTATTTTCCTTTCTCCCAAAAACTGGTTCTAAAGGTGGCAAGGCTTAGGCCTGGAGTGGAACAGTTGATTCAGAATTGCACCAGGTGTTTCAAAAACACTGTAGCAGGTATACTTACTAGAAAATGGGAAATTAGTCAATGGGTTACATACAGCAGGTGAATGTGGAAAATGTCACTCAGTTGAGACATGAGTAGCCATCCTGGATGGACAAATTAGGTAAATATTATAGGAAGGTGCTAAAAGAATCACTATTAATATTAAATTATTGTTTATGATGATTTCAATAGGTCCTGAGATTATGAAATTTAATTGCATTATTTATAAAACCTTATAAAAGTTTTAGAAAAATCACCTTACAAAGATAAAGAGGATTATAAGCTATAGCAAACATCACAGGTAAGGGTGAATCAGGGGCATCTCAGAAAACCGAGACATGGGAGAACCCTGTATCAATACTCTAAACTTGACTGTCTAAGCTTGAGACATGAAGAAAACTTAGCATGGGGGAAAAAGGCAAAGTAGCTACGGTTATCTATCAAGGGAGTCAATCTGAATCCCCCTCTAAAGCATTTTGCCAGGTCCAAGCAGCACCTGATGGTTCCATAGAAGAGAAACAGCCAGATACTCCAGGACATGGCCAGCACCCTAGCTTCCCCAGGTCCCCCAAAGATGAGCAATACCCTTCTGGTCAGCAGGAAGTAGTATTGAGAACACAGCATCTTCATCCCCACCTCATGTGCTACCCCTTTCTAACTCCTCATCTTTTTATAATAAATAAAAGGGGAGGAGTGCTATTCAGGCATCTATACCAGTCTGACCTTGGGGTATACTTCCTCAACTGTAGCTACTAAGAGCCCCATCTGTGCACATTCACTTGCGTTCCTTTTAATCTCTCTCTCTCTCTTTCTCTATACGTCTGTCTGTCCCTCTCCCTCTTGTCTTTTCTTCTGCCACTCCTGTCTCCAGAGGCCTGTCTCCTCCCTCCCCTTCCATCTTTTTCCATTCCCTTTCCCCTAATAAAAACCCCTCCACATAAACCCTGCCTCATGGTTTCTTTCTCTCACATGCCGCTTTTTCTAAATTACTACAGTAATTCTATTGCAATGAAAATGCATTTTTAAAACTATAAAATGCATATAATATATGATTACAGGGCTCTGGAAGGTAGTATGCAGACTGGAAGTAGTGGGAAGGTTTTTAAAGCTGCTACCAGATTTTGGTGAGATCAAAGGCATTCAAGGAAAGAAATTTCAGGCAAAACTTTCAAATGTGAGCCTAAGATCACCAGTCAGTTAGGAAAGGCCACTTCATCTGTGCTTCCATCCGTGGCTGGATCACAGCATTTAAAGAGCCCAGAATAGAGACTCCTGGGTTATGAATCCCAACTGCCTGTGCAGAAGCTTCAAGGCCAAAGATGGGGTTCATATTTGCTCTCAAGTCCCTCCATGAATTTCAGAAACCTGAGACAAAGTTTCTGCAGGTGAGAATCCCTTGGTCAGACTTTTAAAAATAGTTGGAAGACTCCAAGTAATGATGATATTCAAAGGTCTGGAGATTCTCTGGCTGTGTGTTACAATGCCAAGGTCAGCAATACAGATGCCAAAGGAGCTTGACTAAAGGAGGAAGATAGCATCACTGGAGAACAGGACTACCAGCCACTTATTAACTTGGGCTTTTAGGTCTGGCCTCGGGGCTTCACACTGTAGCCTCAGTGAAAAGGTCTACTTTTCTTGAAAATATCACAAAATTGAGTGATAAAGTTAAATTTTGTCAAGAAGTAACTTTCTGATGGTTCAGAAGTAAAACAATTAGATGGATAGAAGACAGGTAAACAAATGCATAGATTAAGAGAGATAGAGGATGTAAAAATGGCTAAAGTAGAACTTTAGATTAAAGATGAACAAGGATATCTGTGTTAGAGGAGGCTTAACAGCTGCTGAGGATGGACTCTCACCTCTGGCTGTGGGTGGAAACATGGCATTCTGATCTCTCCAAAGATCACAATACTGCTGCGTGCTCCTGTCTCCTTCCTAAAGAAGTAATTCAAATAAGCCTGTCAATCACCTAGTCAAAAAGCCACCCCTTGGGAAGGCTGATTCACCTAAAGCCATGCTTAAGGTAGGAGAGCAATGATTATTCCCTTAACTCAGTAATGTACTTTCCTCTCCCAGAAACCCGACCCTCAGTGTGGTCACTGAAGGAGCCACTGTTATGCAGCTTTGCTAAGCATAGTTATTTTTCATCCCCAGCTCAGAAAAGCCTTTCTTCTCCTTTTCTATCTCTTGGTTGCAAACCTCAGCATGTTTTCTCTTGCACTATGGGCTTTCTCACTTCTGATGCAAGTGCTGCTTGCTGACCTCCACTGTTGAATATGCTGGCCTAACTCAAAAGCCATGGCGTCCTCTCTTCCTCACATCCCTCCTCCTAGCTACTGCCAAGATTTATGACCTGCCTCTTCTTTAGTTTTCCCTCCAACTCTAACAATCCTTTCCCTGAGTCTTCTTCTGGACCTGTTTCTAAAACTTGTATCAACAAGAATAACAACCCAAAAAGGGGACCCCAATTTCACTGGTAACTTATGCCCATGTGGTTATTTGGGGGCTGGCAGGCAGAACAGAGAAAGACTTGCATCAGGAACTAAATTCTCTTTTCTAAGCAATGGTGATATATTAAGGGTTTCTGCCATCAACATGGTTACATTCCAGTTAGATAACAAAAAATTCAAATTATTGGACCCCAGAGGAAGTTCATGGGAACCACATTTTCATAAATTCCCCTAAGAAACAGCTTATACACACACCAATGCACTGTTGTTTCTGTAAATATGGGCTTTGCACCATCATCAAGTTGGCTTCATCCCAGAGATGCAGGATTGGTTCAACATATGAAAATCTATGAATGTAATCCTTCATATAAATAAACTGAAAGAAAAAAACCATATGATCATTTAATTAGATGCTGAAAAAGCATTTGACAAAATCCAACACCCCTTCATGATAAAGGTCTTGGAGAGATCAGGGATACAAGAAACATTTCTAAATATAATAAAAGCAATATACAGCAAGCTTTCGGCCAATATTAAATTAAATGGAGAGAAACTCAAAGTGATTTCACTAAAATCCGTAACAAGATAAGGCTGCCCACTCTCTCCATATCTCTTCAACATAGTTCTTGAAGTTCTGACTATAGCATAGGATAACAACAAAAGATCAATGGGATTCAAATTGGAAAGGAAGAAGTCAAATTTTCATTATTTGCAGATAATATGATAGTATATAAAAGTGACCCCCCAAAACTCTACCAGAGAACTCCTACAACTGATAAATACCTTCAGTGATATAGCAGGATATAAGATCAACTCAAAAAAAAAAATCAGTACGGGAGGATATATGTTTACTATTTCTAGCTGAGAGGGAAATCAGAGAAACATCATCTTTCACAATAGCCACAAATAACATTATTTATATATATATATTTATATATAGAGAGAGAATCTTCTTGTGATATTTAAGTGAAGAACGTGGCTGTCTTTTGCACTTGTCCAAAAAGTCTGTCTGAAGCTAATGTGAAGAGTTTTGGACTAATTTCATTGGTAGAGGGAATCTCAAAACAGCCTAGAATACACTCTGATGTGTGGTTATTAGTGGTAACTCTAATGAAGATTTATAATGAAACAGAGCAATCTGAACAGAGCAAATTATAAAATACATTTATTTTATAATTTTTGAGGAGAAAAAGTGTAGCACCTGCACTGTAAGAAGTAGGCTGGAGACTTAAAAACACATGCACACAGACAGACAGAGACATGGGGACACGGGTCATCTTTGGTACAAGAGTGCCAACTTTATCGTGCTCCAGGGAAGCTTACATAGGGATCCTTAACTGATAGCCATGCCCCAGCTCTCAGGATCTTTCAGCTGCAGGCCTCACCAGAACACACGCCCCTGCCATCAGGATCTCGTGCTCAGAGCAGCTGCAGGCACTGGTAAACAAGTTGTTTTGCTCAGTTCACTCCAGCAGGCAAAGGGTCTGAGGCAGGCAAAGAAAGTCAAGGGGCCAGGGGTCTGCAGCCACCAGGTAGTAGAATTAACTAAGTCCTGTGTTCCTGTTCGAGGAGATAAACAGACTAAGAAATGGAATAGAGGGAGTGGCAACCTCAGGGCAGGATCCCACCCAGCTAAATTTCCAATTTGTGAAAAGGAATTAAGGAAAACTTTAGCTGGGTGTGGCAATAGTGCAAGCCTTTAATCTCAGCATTGGGAAGTCGGAGACTGACAGATCTCTGAGTTTGAGGCCAGCTTTGTCTAAAGATTCAGTTTCAGGACAGCCAAGCTTAGGCAGTCAAGGACAGAAAGCTGGTGAAGATGTAATTGAACAAGGGCATGTTCCAGCCCCCATAAGCAGCACAAGTTGGCAGTTTCAGTTACATGGCTCTGGCTTTAGAGTTAAGGACAGAAGAAATGGGTTATGGAATTTCCCTGTATACAAAAAGAAAGTCACTGAGGCCAGGCATGTGTCAAGGGTGTCCCCGAATGGAGGCCTAGTAGAGAGGTCACTGTGTGTAGCTGTGAAGTTGAAGCCTGTATAGCCTTGGAGAACCTAAGATGCTAGAGATGCCAGAGTCGTGGGATATCTGCCAAGGTGGGCTGCTAACAGGGAGTGGAACCAACCCAAGAGAGAGAAGTGTGTTGCAGTTATAACAAAGTTGAATGGAGTTGGAGATCTGAAGAGCATTTTGACAGCAGACATGGAGTTTGGAGTTTCTCCAGTTGGTTTTCAGTCTTGCTTTAGTCCAGTATTTCCTCACTATGCTCCCTTTCTACATTTTGGAATGGTGACGCTTATCCTGTGACATTGTATGTTGGAAGTATGTTATCTGCCTTTTTATTTTGATTTTTACAGGTGATTACAATTGAGAGATTGCATGAATCTCAGAAGAGACTTTGAACTTTGGATTTTAAAACATTTTTGAGACTGTTGCAGACTATGGGGACTTTTGAAGTGTGACTAAGTGCATTTTGCACTATGATATTGTTATAGACTTATGGTGGCCAGGGAGTGGAACGTGGTAGTTTGAATGTAATTATCCCCTATAATTCCAAAGAGAGCAGCACTATTAGGAGGTGTGGCCTTGTTGAAGTACATGTAGCCTTGTGGGAGAAAGTGTGTCACTATGGGGTGGACTTTGAGGTCTCTTTTACGTAAGCATCCTTACCTCAATGTGACAGTCTACTTCCTGTTGCCTTCTGATCAAGATGTAGCCAGCACCATGTCTGCCTGCACACTACCATGCTTCCCACCATGATGATAATGGACTGAATCTCTGAACTGTAAGCCTCCACTTCAACTAAATATTTTCCTTTATAAGAGTTGCCAACATATTAGGTCTTCACAGTGATAGAAACTCTAAGACAATAACACACAAGAACTCCTGAGACCAAAATAGCTCCATTTGCTAATAAACTTTTTTTTGCTTATTTTTGTTTGTGGGGTATTTTTTTTAGGGCTTTAGTTTTTAAGATGGGTACTCCTATAGTCCAGGCCAGTGTGGAACCAGCCAACTTGGAACTTAACCTCCCAGACAAGCCTCAGCCTTCAGAGTATTGGGACTACAGGCATGTGCCACTGTGCCCAGCTACTGAGATGCAGAAGCAGGTGCTTAGGGCATACCACAACCTTCTTTACAAGCTGAAATGCTGGCTGTATGATTCAAGCTCCTCACACCCAATCAAAACCACATGTAACTCATGTGTAACTCAGATGATAGATTCCAGTTGCTGCAAATCAAAGAGAAACAGGAGAGGGCAAATAAATCCACATGAGGCAAACTGAATCCTCCTAGGCACTTGGGGAACCCAAGAGCCTGCTGAGCGGAACAGTGCAGACATGTTCCTGGGGTTTACTGTATGCTAGCACAGAAGTTTTCTGTTACCAAGAAGAGAAATCCAGAGGCTGGTTCAGCACCCGTGATTTCCTGGGTCTCTAGGGCCGTTGCAGGTGAGTCATAACTAGATACATAGAGAGGCACTCTCCTGGCAAAAGAAACTCGGCCTTTATTGCTGTCTCACAGCAAAAAGAGTGGCTCATGGGAAACTAAAAACAGAATTTCTCAAACTAAAAACCGTCCTTACTAAAGGGATTTCGTCCCTGACTCCAGTCTCAGATGTACCACCTGTGAGCCCCACGCAGGACTCTGCTCACTAGGGAACAGAGCTAGATTTTCCCAGCTGGACTCAGATATTTTCACGACCCTGGAAGCCTATTCCACTGCAAGTCAAATCACTCAGATGCTTACCTCTGTGCAGTTGTGCAAAGATGCCCTCCGTCAAAGCTGGGCTGCTATACCACCTGCCAAAGATAAATAAGAAGAAATGATTGTTACCACGTCCTCATGGTGACTCACAACCTCTAGTGGCCCCTCACAACCTCATAGTGACCCCACATGACCTTATAGTGACTCCCTCCAGATCAATCCTAGATCTCAACATGTCACACAGACCACTAGCCCCCTCTCCCCAAGAGCACTTTATGCATCAACAGCACAGAAGCCACCATAGGCATAGAATCTGGTTTTACAGGGGACGGAGGGAAGAAATCTCCAAGAAATGTCTTGTTCTGTCCTCCAGAGCTGGGATCTGTGCACTGTGTTTTTACATGTGAGAACTCCTTCCACATACAGTCATCCAGAAAACTTCTTCCCATTCACTCGGTAGGTCGGATTGTGTATTTCCTGTCCACTGTTGGGATATCAGCGTCTGGAAAATGTGTTCTCCCTCCAACAAGCAATGAATGAACTAGATTTAAATACACAGGCTTCCTCCTCCATTAAATTCCCATTATGGGCTCAACTTGGCAACGGCTGTGGCATCCTTGAGCTGTGTTTCCCAGAATGCTGAGGAGAGGCAGCTTCCATTGCTCACCAAGGGCAGCGTGAGTTCCTTTCACAGAACAGTGTCACAGCAGTCACAAGTCAGGCCTGTAGGATACCTCAGTGGTAAGGACACTTGCTGCCACACAGCATGGCCTGATATCCATCCCAGGGACCCACATGGTGAAAGGAGAGACTACTTCCCACAGATTGTTGTTTGATGAACTCACACACTCAGACACACACACACACACACCTACTCACCCAAGAAAGGAACTTAAAACAGACCAAACTAGTAATTGTATCAAGTCCACCTTGGTGAACTATGTAGATTTTGGTGGCGTTCCCAACAAGAGTGTGGATGAGCGTGACTTACAGACATAGGGATAATGCAGAAGCAGCTGCATCACTGAAGGGCCCACCCCACCGGCCGTGATGACTCCTGGGAACTACAACCCTGGAGGATCTCTGCAGGGCTGGCTGACAGCTGAGAATTCTCTGCAGCTAGGATGATTTGAGTCTTCTTCCCCATCCCTTGCTTCACTGAAGTTGGAGAGGGGCCTTTAAGAATTGTATATATTTCAGCTTTCCTACACATGTGATGCTTATTCCATAAGTGCCATGAGCCCCACCCCCTGCCCTGCCCCTTCCTGCTGGACAGAAAGTTTCAAATTGGCTGAAACTTCAACACTAGGTAGCATCTTTGGTCCTTTCCCCTCTCAAACAGGTGCTATCTCTCCTTCAAACTAAAATGGCCTGAAAAATTTGAAGATAGATGTTTACAAATTATTTTTAAAAACATCTCCACTTTGTAGGGCTTATTTGGAAATATAGAGAGTTTGAGTGACATGGGCAGACAAACTTTTCTATAGACAAAAAGCTCAAGTAAATTCAAGTAAATCTCTCAATCAAAAAATTTATCATATATAGGGCAATTCTTCTTATTGAAGTAACACTCCACATGGACCTTCTGAGGGCTCCTTAAATCATGAATAAAGGGACTTCCCAAGTCCTGCTTCCCAACTCTTTGAACCTGGTACAGGTGGCCCTCAGACATTCATGACTTCTGACCTTGGCTCATTGTGGGACAGCCATTCAAATGATGTATCAGTCTCTTATAAATCCAGAGCCTCCTGTTGTTGCTATGTATTCCCGCTAGGTGTGCAGCAGGCCCAGGCCCCACCTTGACCGTGGGTGTGCATCATCACCTAGATCTAAATTATGTCATTGTCACTTTGTGTTTCTGACAATGCATCACATAAGCATTGAAAAAAAGTGAGATTAGGGAGGAGGAACTAATAAAGTAAATTCCATATACCATGCCCAATTTGCATATAGACAACCTATCCTTAGGAATCCCACTGTAAGTATCCTTGATTTTGAAGTGTCTGTTCCTATGCACTCTTGGTGAATGCCAGACAAGGGTCTTGTACATGAAAGCATTTTATTCAATCTCTTCATTATCAAATACTTTTTAAGGTGACCAAATGAGTCAGAAATATTTTATTTTGTATTGCATCCTCTCCCTAAAGGGCTACAGCTACCTACATTTCAATGATCTTTTACTATGAATTCCAATACCTCACTGGTTTGTATGTGTAAATAGTGATTTAGCTCACTGTTTTAATGCCAACTGCCTTTCTCTTCACAGATTCTGTTTGAGTCCCCTTCCTTCCTCTCATTACCCTCATTTCCTGTGGTTAAGGGTGGGACGAGGCATAAGCTCTAGACTAAAGTTAATCAGTGCTTCCAAAATTCTTGGTCATGACAACTAATTCATCAAGAAAATACTCATGAAAGAACCTTGTGCTGCCAGGTACAGAGCTCAAGACTTTCTGAGAGCTTCCCGCTCCTCTTGAACAAAAGACCTGAGGATAGGATTTTCAAGATCTTGGCCATCACATGGAGCAAGGCTGAAGCTGCTTGAGAGCCCACTGAAAGATCATAAATAAAGTCAACACAGCGAAAAGTAAGGGCAAGAGATGGGGACTCAGATCTGATCAAGCGAGTTCTGAGTCCTGACCAGCCAATTCTAGCTGAATGAATCTGTAAGTTCTTTTTAGGATTAAGTGAGCCTGACCTAGTTTGCAACTCTCATTCTAGTGAGAGAGATGCATCATAGAGATGAGCTATGTCATCAACCCCTATGCTCTCCAACTCACCCCCTTAGACAATTTGGCCATGTCTAGTCAGTTTCAATTCCCTTTTTAACTCAGTGAGGATGCCGCATCTCTAACAATGGGGAGGGCATCTAGAAACATGTGGGAGCTTTCTTCTTATCACAATGGCTGGATGGAACTCCCTCCCCTGACACAGAATGGACACAGCCAGAGATGCTAGGCAATCTGAAAATTATGGGACTATTCAGCACAACAAAGGACAGTCCCACCCACAATGCCAGTAGTGGCCCTGCTGAGAAGCCCTTGGAGTGTGATGGTTGACATCGAAATCCAGGCTGCATTTCAGGTTGCATTTAGTGTCTTTTGGCTAGAAGGATGAAAAGGAAATTCAGAAGTCTAGGGAAAGTATACATAATAGAAGATGGTTTGACTCCTGATGCCCTTTTGACTGCCATCAACCATTCACGGAATGTTTCTTTTTCTTAGTAACTCTTAGGTCATCATTCTCCTTGAAGATAACAAGCATGTGGTTTGGTTTCTGTCAGGATGTTTGTCGGCAGAGCTTCTCAAAGAGCAGTCCAGTGTGGTCAGGCTTCTGTTCCTTATAACTATGGCTTCTCAGAAGGCCCTGGAGCACATTCCCAGACAACCACTCTCCAGGAATTCCTCTGCTGCTTCTCTTCTCTCACTCCTTTCTGAGAATGTCTACCATCGACCATTTTTTAATCGTGTCCACACTCCAAATAGGAAAATATGACTTCCATGTTAACTTGTCTACAAATTGTGGGCCTTGTGCTCTCCTTAGATAAGTTTAAAGTATGTTTTGACAAAATTTTCCTGCTACTCTTTGTAGAAGCTTGGATATACTGTTTTTTGAGCCTGTAGCAACATGACTTCAAACATCTGCCAAGCTTCAGAGCCCTGACCTGGGAGATTTGTGAGTCATTATACATAGGATGTCTGGTATATCAGTTTGGGTCTTCTGAAAAGCAGGCACTAAGACAAATCAGATGTAGAAGAGAAAATATCCATGATAGATTAAGTGTATAAGGAGTAGGGGTTGGCAGAGGTGGCTTCAGACAGTGAAGTGAAGCTAACACCTACCTCAGGGAAGGAAGAAGGAAGGAGGTCTAAGGAGGAAGAGCCAATACAGAACAAAGAGGACATGGCCTCAGCTTGGCCCTGTGAGAGCCCTGTAGCAAATATCGCCCCCTAGAGAAAGGAAATGGCTTATATACAACTGATTCTGGGTCTGGTTAATACATCAGCTTCTACCCACAAACCATCTCCCTCAAGCTGCATCCCGTTGCTTCTTGAGATGTAAAGGAAAAGCATCTTTGCCCTAGGGGGAGGATTAACTAATTCCCTTGCTAGACCACTCACAACAAACTCAGACACTCCCTGTGCTAAAAATAGAAAGATAACTCAGTTATAATAACCAGTATAAAATGTGCCTTTCCGTGTGATCAGATTTTATTTTCAGGACCAGCCTGTTGAGAAGGTACTGCTAGACTGGGATCTGGCTTAGTCAGCACTTAGCATGTTTGAACACCATGTCCAATCCCCCATTGTGGGACTGAAAAGGGCTTCATACCATTCGGCTCCTTGGATGGATGAGGCCACTAAGGCAAAAAGAACATATGTAATTAACTTAAATTGATTAAGTTATTAAATAACTAATCTGAGACTTAGCTCAAGTTATTCAGTTTCCAAAGTCTATAGTCTTTAACATATTCCCGTAATTATCTGTTTACCATTTGGTGTGTATTCCAAGCAGGCCCAGATTTTGTGGAGCCCAAAGTCTCCGGAGTCAGAGATATGAGGTGAAAGGAGATCATGAGACAAAATTAGTAAGAAAATGGAAAATTCTGAAGACAAAATTCAACACAAGGCTTCAGAGAGATGCATGGAAGTGGGTTGAAGGAGCTGGGCTCATGCTTCATTAGCCTTGGTGTGTTCTCTTTTGATTGTGACATTGTGACTATTGCCAACGCTGTTGCTAAGAAGAATTATTATCCCCCAAATTGAAAATGCTCATCCTACCAAAAGCAGTCTGCAGTTTCACAATCTCCATCAAAATTCCAATACAATTAAAAAAAATCTTGAACTTCACAGAGAGAGAGAGAGACAGAGAGAGAGACAGAGAGAGAGAGGATCAAATAAGTGCTGGAAGTATCACTTTTCCTAACTTTAAACTATACTATAGAGTTATAGTAATAAAAACAGTATGATATTGACGTAAAAACATATTTGCCAATGGAATAGAATTGAAACCCACACACCTTTTGACATTGAAGTATAAAGTATATGCAAATGTATTCTGGAGAAAAGACAGCAACAAATGATTCTGGTTCTACTGATAGCTGCCTGTAGAAGAAGGAAAACTGAACCATGTCTCTCGCCCTGCACAAAACTCAGCTCCTGGTGTCTAAAGAACCTCAAAAGGTCTGATACCCAGAACCTGATAAAGAGGAAAGAGAGGTTTTGCTTGATCTCATAATATTTTGAATATATTTATTACTTTGTGTTAAGCCACATTTGTATCTGTCCTGGGGTATATCAGCCATAGGCCACATGTAAACATGCTTGTTGGAAACAGAGAGTAATAACACTTACTACACTTAGTGTTTAGAAATATAAAATGGCTAAAGTCTTGAGGACAAACAGTCAAGGAACTCTGGGGCAATCCTGGTGCTCTTCTGGGAAAAGGGGTGTTGGAAGATGCCCTAATGTGTGATCTAAAGATACAAATTTAGGAGTCATCTTATTGCTATGTCCATTTAAAAGAATAATAGATGACCTTTAAAAAGTTGGCTCATTGGGCAGTGATGGCGCACACCTTTAATCCCAGCACTGGGGAGGCAGAGACAAGCACGTCTCTGAGTACAAGGCCAGCCTGGTCTACAGAGAGTTCCAGGACAGCCAAGGCTACACAGAGAAACCCTGTGTCAATCACATACACACACACACACACGCACACACACACGCACGCACACACAAAAGGCTCACCAGAAGCAGAGTATTAAAGATTACTCTTTGATTGAAGAAGAATCCTAGTATCAACCTTGGAACACACACACACACTATATACTCAGATATCCATGAAAAAGATGAAAAATCAAACCACTGAGACTGCTCTTTCTTTTGCCACAATCACTGTAGCATAGCTCCTATGTTCTGGTACACGAATGAGCCTGTCTTTCCTATTCAATATCTGGACATCTGATAGGTGGGTATAATCCCTAAAATTCTCTTGATCAAATACCTCTACATAGGATAAATCAAACAGGCCCTATTGTGACCAACTGGCCAGTTGACAGTGTTGGGACTGTCACCACAAATCCTTTCCCTCACCTGGCAGCTCATGGGTAAAAGGTAAGCACAAACAATTGTGATCATCAAGACATGGCTGAATTCCACATGGAAATCACCCCACTAATGGTCATCGACACTATTAAGATGGTACCTAGGCTGTATGTTTTACATGTGCCACGTTGTGTACGTCACGACAATGCTAGAAGCAAGTGATACTATACTTTCTCCATTCAGCCATGGAAACTGAGGCTCAGAAAGCCAAGTAACTGGACCAAAGGTATCAGCCGAACAAGGGAGTAATGGAGTCAGGATTAAATCTGACCATAAATGTTGTTCTTTCAACCAGTTGAATTATATTTTGCTTAATAGACTCAGAATTCATAACCCTGTACACATATCTTCACAGTTCAAAGTTCTCTGAAAATGCATAAAGGACTCTCTGGCAAGAATTACCATAATTGCAGTTAGTTAGCAGCACTAATAAACTATAATAAATAACTAATAAATGAACTATAATAATAAAAAAAACCTGCCCTTTCTGTCCTGTCAGGAAAAATGACAACGTTCTGCATTCTAAACCTCTTCTCAGGATGTTATTGATATCTATTACTTCACTTTATTCTCATAGAAATATTTTTATTTGTTGGACAAGGAAATCTGTACTCTGGAGGTCAAAGGTCCTACCTAATGAGCCATAAGTTCTGTTGACTCCTTAGCCCCCAGAATTACTTTTGTGCATATCAGGTGTGCTTGAATTACTTTCCTAGATTTTTTTTCACATGGAGGAATANATTGTGCTAAAGTGAACAATACAGCTCTCTGGTAGAGTTTAATCATCTTTCCCCATCTTCCCTTCAGACTCTAGTGAAACCACAGATCAGGGTAGAACTTTCTGCTACAGATGGTAGAGATCTGTGGTTTGAAAGATAGTATCAGAGATAGAATCACGGGGTAAAAGGTACTTGCTTCAGTAAGTTAAGAAGTGTGACATTTATGATTTAAGGCACAGAAAAACTGTGAGCTTCCCTCAGTAGTGTAGTAGAATCTGCTTCTTCTATCCCTGTTTACGCCACATTTGTCCCCAATGCAGCACAGCCTCCAGGGAGTCATTGGCATTGAACGTGCTGTGTCTCAGCCTGTCACCCATTGACATCATATGTGCTCATCCTAATGAAGAGAAGGTGTGAGTTCTACCCACGCTGCCACCCTCCCCAGCTACCCACCAACTTCTTCTCAGGGTGATGTGACATCTTGGTGGACACAGTGTTACCCTGATGTAAATGCAACCGTGGTCTCCCAGGAGCCTTACCATTCCCCTAATCTCTTGGGCTCTGTCTTTAAAATTATCTGACCATTGTTAGACTTTAGACTCATGTCTTGTCGATCTTGACATCACAATGTGAGCGGCATTCGTCTGAGGCATTGCTATTGGGATGCACCCTGGTGAGTAATTAAAGAACTTATTTTGAATGTGGGGGATGATGGAACATGGAAAAAAAATCACAGGAAAAAAAAACAGCAACAATACAAGCTCAGTAGGGAAATTTTAGACATCAAACATTTTTTTTTTTACACAAAATACCAAAGGTCACTAGTCTCCCACATCAAATACACAGACTTTTTTTAAACAAATCCATTTCAGTCTGAGTCTCAACACAGGCCTAAAATATGTGTTTTTGAAAAGAGAGAGAGAGAGGGAGGGAGAGGGATGAAGGGAGGAAGGGAAGAGAGGGAGGGAGGGAGAGAGAGAGATTCTAAGATAATTTTACTTTTGTTGTTTTCCAAAAATGAAGGAGGAACTGTTTGAGACTTAGTTGTGGGGAACTATGAACACTTCAAACTTGCCCAAGAGGTAGACAGTTAAATACTGACGCTGAATTCTAAATTTTCAGAATTACATTTATTTCTGATCACAAGATGATACTAGAGGGGCTTCCTGCCTGTTTTCAAGGAACCTGCAGCTCCCTTGTACCCACATCAGGCTGAGGCTAGCATTCTATACTTCACCCAATGTACAGCCTCCACATTCATATTGGCACCAACTCAACTGGAGGCTCAGCATGGAAATGAGCCTTCACCCACTCTGCCCATCTAAGACGGTTGCCGCAGACCAAGGCTTTCAGACTGTTCCCAAAGGCCTTAACTTGTTCTCTTTCACGTCTGCAGCTGTGTCCTCCTCGGGGAGTTGTCCGAGTCAATGTGATTTTAAACATCTGTCAGCTAAATCAGAGCTCCAAATTTAGCACTCGGGAACATTATGTGGATTTACGCTGCTCGCTGGAGAACGCTGCATCCATAAACTCGGCTCACAGGAGACAGCCGGGTGGTACTCCAGTTAGTAATTTTATCTATGACACGTTTAATTTGGCTGTGCATTTATGACAATTATGTAAAAGGGAAATTGTGACCATTCCCTTACAAAGGGCTTTCAGTTGAGGACTCTGCATTCTCTCTGATCATTTGCCTGTGTGTTTTTTGTTTGTTTGTTTGTTTTCAATCCCCAGAGGCCAGTTTTATCTGAGTTTCCTGAAATTCTGTTCTCCATCCTGAGACATCTTTCTGGTCCAGTAAAAATGTAACTCTGCTGTATCCATCTTGAGGAAGCAGAAGTTCTACACTGCGTGGTTCTCACTGATCACCTTTGATAGGCACATGGCATGGCTCCCTTCTCTCCACTGACTGGATGCTTCTGCAGAGAAGCGCTGCATCTCAGGCAAAGGACAAGCCCATGTCTTTGCAGAGGCAAATGACTGCTTGATGCTAAGCTTGTGTGGGAGTGTGTAACTAATCCTATCACTTCCTGAAATCATTGAATTCTTAAAGGAAGGCATAGGGAAAAATAGCCTTGCAAAACAGTATGGCCATCAATAAATGTGTTAGCACAATAGATGAACACGTATTTATTTCATTTAGATTCATAGAAAATCTCAGTGTCCAATACCCAGTACCCTGGTAAACTCTCACTAAGTCCTCAGACTTAGTTACCCCATGCTTTCAACTATACAGGCAATCAGTTCTGTGAGTCTCTGCTCCAATTTCAATATGTGATACTGTTACAGAGAATCTTCCAATGCTACCAGAATCTTCGAAGCAGCAATTGTGGTGTTTGGTTGGTCCTGTGTAAACAGGATTAAACTGGGCCCAGAACCTAGGCCTAATGGGACTGTAGAAACAGCAAATCAGTGCTTGAGTGACAGGCATGAATTTAAACTGCTTAAGACTCTAACTGTCTCAAGGCGGGGGAAGGTGGCCCCAAGCACACTGCTGATGGCCAGAGGAGATACCCTACAAAATAATCCTGGCAAAACCACACATCAGTCACTCATAAATGGACTGGAAAGAGACTTAGCACAGCCTTTCCTTCTTGTTAGAGAAAAGGTAAGACTTTCAGAGGAGCTATAACCAACTAAGAACCAGCACTCAAGGCATGTGGTTGCTGAGCACTGAGCAGACAAGCTTCATCTCAAAACATTTTCTTTCTGACAGTCTTGGTGCTTAACACATCCTTTTGTGGAGCATGGAGATTCTTCTTTCTCCCCACTCCACTTCCATGGCAACACATGGACCATGGGAGGGTACATTAGGGAATAGTTAAAAACCAGAGGCTGTGGCATCAGGCAGATCAGGATTCAAACTCTAGACCTCTGAGGCAAAGCGTCTGGGGAAAATTAACAAACACCTGAGCTAGCTCATTGCATATAAGGGACGAAATTCAAGTAGAAATAAAGTACCTGACACATAGCAAAGGGTCAACGTGACCAAAACTATAATGATTTGGGTTCGTTTTTTTTGCAAGTGATAAAAATGAAGCAAAGGTAGCTTAAACAAAATAATAATAACAGCAACAATATTCATCTGTCTTGTAGAAATCAAGAGCAGAAATGTGCATGGGCCTCAGGGAAATCCTGTCAGCACTGCTGTCCGTTGCTGGGGAAAAGCCACCTCCCACCTCCTACACAGCCATCTTGCAACTTCAACTTTCCTAAAAGAGAACAGCGGGAATCCTTTCCTTGTCCTTAATGTCAAGATTCCAGTGAATTCTCTCTGAATATGAGGTACTTATTCACCTCGAAAGGACCAGGCCCGCCTAGAGGCACTGGTCAAGTGACTCTGTGGTCCCCAGGAAGTAGCAGATATGGAGAGTCACTGGATTTATGGGAAGGAAATCATGGCCAGATGCTACGAAAGGTACTTTCAAACTAGTATAATGGTGGAAGTGCAATATTTCTAAATGTGAGAAGGTGTAAAAACGTCCTTAGTGAACAGAATTTTATATATGTCACGGCTGTGCGCTGTACTCATTTATAAAGGTAAAGATTTACAGGGAACACCGAGAAGCTGGTTTATGCGGTGGTGGTGATGTTTTAATGTTCTCTGATTTAATAACAAAACTTTGTTGAATGTGGAAAGCCCTTACAAGGATTAATTACCCTTGAGCCTCTGCCACCTCACACCTTAGCAAGGATTAGTTGAGGACTGGCTGAAAGCCAGGCCTCTAGGTGTACAGTCTCAGGCCAGAAGCAGGAGGGAGGAGACAGGAAAATGCCACAAGTCCTGGAGGCCTAGCTCCTGGTTCCCCACTGTATGCAGGCGCTGAGGCCCTCTCTTCGTGGAAAGGCAGAAACCTGGCTGGGAATCCTAAAGCCTCCATCGAATTTGCATAGAACGTCTGTAAATTCCAGCCAGAGACAGAACAGCTACTAGAAAACTCCCTGGGTTATAAAAAGGCATCAGAAACATTGTGAAAAGTCATTGCGTGTGTTTTCAGAACAAGAATGGTGCCAACTTCCAAAAGCCCTACAGACATCGTTTAGACAGGTTTCCATAGAAACAGATGATCCCACGCCCACTCTAGTAGCCTCTGAGCCCACTTGGCATTCTGTCCCCAGTTCCATCCCAGGGTGCTGTGAGGATAACCCAGGAAAAGTCTTTCATAGACTTTGGCACCCTGCTTCTTCTAGCCTGAGTGTCCATGGGCTGCTTCCTTTAATGTTCCCCTCGGGGATTGGGTAGGACAGATGGTCACCGTCACGTTAAAGCCAAAGACTTATGAAGCAACTTTGCATGCAGCAGCGTGAGTACTTAACTCCTGCCCCAGAGACAGACCCCTGAGACTCTTGCCTGAATGGGGACAGGACTCCGCTTCTGTGGAACACAGCGGGCAATCGCATTGACTGTCCCATCTTCAGGGTAGCGGTTTTGAAATTACTCAAGCTGACTGCTCTGACACATTGCCCAAATGTTCCCTGAAAACTGCTTTTATCTTCCGCAAAGCTGTATATGGCCAAAGCTCCAGAAAAATTCACAGAAGCCAAAGACTTTGTGTGTTCAAGACCCAGACATCAAAAGATTCCAAGTTCTGTTACGAAGTCCACTCTTTCTGCTCCCATTACTATCTCCTTAGTTGAAAACATTAATATCACCAACTTACACACTCTGGCAGAGTTCTATAACCTGACCCTCTATGTCTTATAGAGACTCTCATACATGTAATCTGTATAACACATGCATAAAACACATTCATTAAGCAGTTGATTAAAATCTGCTATCTAAAAGTAATGGCTTTAAACACATTTTTAAAAACTATCTGACAGTTGTGGAATTTGGCTCTTGTTGGCCAGGCATCAAGGTGTGAGCAGGGCTATGTGCTTTGCTGGAGAACACAGCTTCGAGTCCTTTATCTCCCTTTTCCCGTTTTCACAGGCTGCCTGCCTTCCTTGCCTGTGGCCCCCTTCTACCTGGAAAGCCAGCAGTTGCAGGAGTCACTGTCTTGGTTTCTTATCCTGTGTCTGCAAGAAAACATTCTGATAGAAGGAGCTTAAGGGAGGAAGGGCTTACTTAGCTCCCAAGTCCAGGTAGGTCACACCCCATCATTGCAGGGAAGTCACAGTGGCAGGAACCTGGAGCAGCTGGTCGCCGAAGAGGGCAAAAGGTGCGTGGATGCTGGTGCTAGGCTAGGCTGCTCTGTTCTTAGCCAGTATCCCTAGTCGAGAGCAGGGTGCCTCTTGTGGAATATTATTTTAATGATGTAAAGATGTGTTACATTTGTTTATGCTGTGGAATATTACTTTGACTGTGTAAAGTTGCTACATTTGTTTAATATGTAGAGATGTGTTACATTTGTTTATGCTGTGGAATATTACTTTATGTAAAGGTTGCTACCTTTGTTTAATGATGTAGAGATGTGTTACATTTGTTTATGGTGTGGAATATTGCTTTAACTGTGTAAAGGTTGCTACCTTTGTTTAAGGATGTACAGATGTGTTACATTTGTTTATACTGTGGAATATTATTTTGACTGTGTAAAGGTTGCTGCCTTTGTTTAATGATGTACAGATGTGTTACATTTATTTGTGCTGTGGAATATACTTTGACTGTGTAAAAGTTGCTGCCTTTGTTTAATGATGTAGAGATGTGTTACATTTGTTTATGTTGTGGAATATTGCTTTAACTGTGTAAAGGTTGCTACCTTTGTTTAATGATGTAGAGATGTGTTACATTTGTTTATGCTGTGGAATATTGCTTTAACTGTGTAAAGGTTGCTACCTTTGTTTAATGATGTACAGATGTGTTACATTTGTTTATGGTGTGGAATATTTCTTTGACTGTGTAAAGGTTGCTACCTTTGTTTAATGATGTAGAGATGTGTTACATTTGTTTGTGCTGTGGAATATTGCTTTAACTGTGTAAAGGTTGCTGCCTTTGTATAATGATGTAGAGATGTGTTACATTTGTTTATGCTGTAATTGTTTAATTTTGTTAAGATGCGCTGTTTTTGTTTCATCTTTCCTGCCTAAGGTACCTGATTGGTCCAATAAAAAGCAGAATGGCCTTTAGCTAGGCAGGAGATCTGGGATAGGTGGGGCTGGTGGGCGAAGAGTTTAAGTAGGAGGAGACATCTAGGCTCAAGAGAGAAGAAAGAATCAAGAAAATGAAGAAGAAAGAGAGGGACATGTCTGGGCCAGAAGCCAGGCAGCCACTAGCCAGCCATGGAGACAACAGGAAAGTAAGATATACAGAAAGAAAGGTAAAAAGTCCTGAGGCAAAATGTAGATAAAGAGAAACAGGATAATTTAAGTTATAAGTGCTAGCAAGAAATCGGAGCTAAGATAAGGCTGAGCTTTCATAACTAAGAAGATGTCTCCATGTCATAATTTAGGAGCTGGTTGGTGGCCTAAAAGAAAAAGCCTGCTATAGGTCCCACCCACAGTGGGGAGGTCTTTTCAAATGAACTAACTTACTCAAGACAACCCCTCGGATGATTCTGGGTTGTGTTGTGTTGATCACTAATGCTTTCACAACTCCACCCCTTGTCAGCTTGGTGCCCAAAACATCACGTTTAAGCTGTAATCTTCCCACTCCAATGTTTCAGACTTGGCTTTTAATGAGAATACACTCTAGCTTTAGGAGTCCCCACTGTCTTTAACAATTGCAACACTTTGAAAGTCCTAAATCTCTTAACTGTTATGTGCTCCCAGAATATAATGGCTCAGAGTTAGCCCTCTTTTTCCAAAATGGAAGACTTGGGAAGAAATAATCACACCAAAAACAAAACCAAAATCCAGAAGGGAAAACACCAAATGTTGGATCTGGGGCTTATAATGAAATCAGCTGTTATCCAAAGGCCTTGCCCAGGCCTGTCCTTTCAGCTCACAGAAGCTGCCTTCTGGGAAGGTGCCAGTCCATGCTACAACTCTTTGGGACTCTCCCATAGTCCTACTATCTCCAAAACCCTAGGGACTTCATGGCAACAGAGGCTTCATCTTCATAGCTTTACACAATAGCTTCCCAGGGCCACTCTGTGGGGACTCTGACATTGATACCCATGGCCTGGTCTCAGCTGCTTTTCACCTATATCTCAATGTTGCATCATTGCCCATGCCTTCCAAACTAAGAAGAAATTGAATGGACAATGAGTCTACATTTTTCCTCCAGTTCAAGATGAATCTTGGCCCCTTTGGACCACTCTCTGAGGTACTTCTTCTTCAGAAACAGGGAATCCCTTCCACTCAAGACTTTCTCCTTGTAAATTAACTTGGAGTTTCATAAGATGGAACCTCTGGGGAGTGAGTGTTGCTTTTCTCTCGGGACACCTTGCCTGTTGTCCCAGTGCAGGAGGCGTTACCTAAGTGGTGCCAATCTCTGTGGTAATCACAGCTGCTTTTTCAGGGGATGTTCTCCTGTCTTGAGAGTCTTCTCTACCTAACAAATTAGTCCATTACCTCTCAATTCAATGCTACTGAGATTCTCAGGGCATGTACACATTCTTGGCCAAAATATCACATGAATGGCCCCAACCACAATTCCTGAGGGAGTCCTTATTTGCCTCTGGAAACTCTTGAATGAAGCCTTTACTGTAGAGCTGCTTTTAGCATTCCCATCTTCCAAGGTGTCACAAGAATGGCCTGTTCTGATCTAATTCCACCTTTCAGGCATTGTCTTAACCCAAGATACCAAACTCCTTCACATTCCAGCCCCAGAATATTTCCAAAGGCCCGGGAACCCTATAGTCAGACTTACCAGGCCAGCAGCTTCACCATTTCTATATCAATGCATTCCCTGTTTGTGCTGATAAAATGCTCTGACAAGAGTGACTTCAGGGAGAAGTTTGCTTGGCTCCCAGTTCCTGGTTATGGTCCAGCATGGCAGGGAGATTCCAGTGGTCAAAGAGCATGCGTTTGTCACACTGTCCGCTGTGGTTGCAAATGCATCTCAGAAGCCTCAAGCTTCTGCCGTCTTAGCGCTCCCTATGTTACACTGTATCCTGGAACCATGAACTAGAATGAATGTTGTCCCCTTCATTTGACTTTAACAGAGTTGTCACAACAACAAAAAGAAAATCACACAATAAAAAAGAAACTAAGACAACAAGAAAGAAAATAATGCAGTCTTCAGTTGAATCACTCCAGTGCTAGATCTTTAGCCCCTGCTTTAGTGTTGAAAGATTTCTTGTGGTGGTCTTAGCCCCTTCCACGTGATCATGACAATCTTTTTTTAAAAAGTTTTTCATACAATATATTCTGACTGCAAGTCTCCCCTCCCTTAGTTCCTACCCACTTCCCCACCCCCCCATCTCACACCCAGATAATCTCTTTAAAATCATCTCACCAACCAAAAGCCATGATGCCTCCTTGCCATGTCATACAGTATTTTCTCAGTTCTGGAGATTTGGTTATAGATACCTTCGGGGGAGAGCCATTGTTCTACCCACCACAGACGCTTCTGTGCCAAGCTTTAATTGACTTAACTTTCTCAGCACATCTCTGTCATTCTTCCCATTTTACAGACTAGGAGACTGGGACTCAGAGAGGTGAGTAGACTACACAGGAAATTGCCGACCAGGGCCTCAGTAACAGACCCAAGGAACCTCTGACGTCAGAGATGAGGCCAGGCATCTCTCCGCTATACGGATATAACTGTGTTTGGTCATTTGTGTGAAGTTTGGTCTCTGATCAGAACAAAACACCCTCTCCTTACCAAACCCCTGCATGACCCAGCACCTGCTCTCTCTCACCTCATTTCCCCAGGCTTCCATACTCACCATCTCTGAGTAACTTGAACTCATGAATTTCTGCCTCAGAAGCTGTACACAAATCTCTCCTCTAATATGGCTCCCCTAGCATTCTGCCTATTAGCCCCACACTTCAGAGCCCTTATATGTCACTCAAGAGTAATATAGGTCTGGCATGACAACCTCTCGTATACCATGCAGTTCCTGAATAGTGCTTCTCAAGGCATCATGGTTCAAATGTTTGTCTACTTATGTATTTACTATCATCTCTGACACTGCATTGAATCCGTAGAGTGTCTAATAATAAGTACCAGTAGATCAGATTAGCTAAATAATGGAATTTGGGCCCATACTGGGTATGGCTTTGCACACATGAAAAAGGACCAAACACACTGTTGTCTTTAATATACATTTAAAAATCCAAAGTCCTTGCCTCTCTTCCCATAACTGCTGTGGACTCTTAGTGGGCAAGACCAGTTAAAATCAGAGACACCAAACAACCACATGAGCCAGAGAAGCAAAAGATGGAAATGCCTACATTTTAGGGGCCACTACTTTGATTGTAATAGTTTGTGGGTTTTGTTTATTTATTTGTTTGTTTCTGAAACACAGGGTCCTCTCAAACTCATCATATTACAGTCTCAACCTCCCCAGTGTAGAGATTGAAGGCAGAAACCAATAGTCCAGCCAGGTAACTTGTTCCTCGTATTCCCTTGCCTGCCCCCCCCCCAAAATAAGCTAGAGGAAGCAGTTTAGACCAGGGGTCTTGGTCTTCAGTGTTCATCAGAGTCACTTGGGAGCTTTTGTCTGGGCATCATCTACAGATTCACATCAGTTGCCACATGGATATGCAAGGCTGGGAAGTGGGAGGTTAATCTTACTGGGCTTTGGATCACATGTTGAGCGGAACCATGAGTGGTTCGGAAACGTAGGCCCCTGTTTCCTGGAGCCCATGGTTACTGAAATACAGGAGGTACTGGGACTCTGTTTCCACCAATTCTCTCTAAAGTTTCCACATCTGTTTTCCAATTTAACTGCACATTGAGACTGGCTACTGCCTACTCTGTGCTGTGGCTCTCCCCTAGGGATAGAGACTTGGTTGCTCTGGAGAATGGCCTGGACAGCTTTAAAACTCTGAGGTGATTTGAATGTGTTGGAAGCGTGAAGGATGTTGACCTAGATAAGGACCAACTTAATGGCCTTGTGTTGACCGAGGGAGTCTCTTAGTCCACAGACTGAAGGGTTTTGCCCTCGGCTCCCCGTTCAGAAGGGCCGTGTTGAGGCCCTAGAATCTGTATTTCTAGTAAGTTCTCAAGAACTGCTGAACGGCTCTGAGAGCCATCACCCAAGGCGAGAAGAGAACAAGCCAAGTGGGTCAGCGTCTCTCAAATCATAGAAACAGTGAGGGATCCTACAGTGTGCTCTGGTTGTGACAGGTTTAGAGGTGAGAGGTTACAAGACTAAATTTCTAGCAAGTTTTTAGGCAATACTTTTGCTGCTAGGCCAGAGACTCTACATTCAGCAGAAAGAATTGGACCATCTAACCCTCACTCTGGATAGAATGGTACTGAAGCCACACACTGGCTGCGTCTTCACAGCCTCAGACGTTA
>LOEQ01004627.1:41374-55726 GCA_001685075.1 Bramus lutescens | reverse complement strand
TATTCTATTCTATTCTATTCTATTCTATTCTATTCTATTCTATTCTATTCTATTTACTTTTGGCTTTTGGAGACAGGGTTTCTCTGTGTGATAGCTTTGGCTGTCCTGGATCTCGCTCTGTAGACCAGGCTGACTTTGAACTGACAGAGATCTGCCTGCCTCTGCCTCCCAAGGGCTGGGATTAAGGCGTGAGCCACCAGCACCCGGCAAGATGATCCACTTTTAAGCAGAGCAGTATACGTTGGCTCATGGTTTAGGAGGTTCCAGGCTGTGGTCAGTTGGCTCTGACAGTTGGCCTCCTACAGCCTGCCTGCTGCATCAAGGTGGAGTAAAACTACTAACCCTATGGCCGGAGAGAGAAGAAAAAGACAAACAAAAAGGAAGGGAAACACCCTTGAAGGGAACACCTCTTAATGACCTGAAGACTTCCACCCACTTTGTTCCACCTCTCAGGGGTCCCACCACCTTCTCCTAGCATAAAGGTTAGATACCAAGCCATTAACACATGGGTCTTGAGCTGTCACCCAACACAGCACAAACCAAGAAGGGAATTCAGAGAGAACAGTGCTAACATCTGTGTTAGGTTCTACAAAAGGAACCAAAGGGAAGTAGTGAGAAAAAATGGCGATATAACCCATCCACAGGCCACTGTGATAAAAGACAAAAGTGGAAACAAAGCAGTTTCAGTGAAATGGTGGTGATGCAAACTCGGTTTTAGAAAGGAGAGGGGAAAGGAGGAGGGGTGAGCAGTGCCAGAGGCTGGCTCAAAGTTGGGTAGTTGAATAAAGCAAGCTCCATTCCCCAATGCTAGTCCTGCACCCCTCCACTTAAGAGGAGGATGCTGTTTCTCAAAGCTCTTGCATTTGTGGAGTGGTCATGTGGCAGTTCTGTAGTAAATTTGAAGTCTGTCCTTTTTCTGAACCACAGCAGTGAAAAGCCTATGCCTGGATCTTTGTTCCCTCTTCCTCCTTCCTCTGCTCTCCTCCTCCATTGTCCCTCTCCCTTCCCTTCCCCATATTTTTACTCTTCCTCCTCCTTCTTCCTTATCCTCCCCCACCCCAGTGGTTTAGAAAGAGAGACTGTGCAAAGATGAGAAAACCCAAAGATTAAAATACAATCAATTAGTAACTCACAGAACAGATAACTTCTCTCAAGGAGAGTCACCAAGTCGATGGTCATTGCATGCACACAAATGAACTCTTGACAGCCACTGAGATATAGAAATTGTTTGTTACCACAGCATAACCTAGAACTATGCTTGCTATTAAGCATCAAATCTAGGAATGTGGCAAAAGAGAGTAGCAGAGATGAGGAAAGGAGGGGTGATTTTTTGGTTTTATATTTGATATTTCAAAATGGAAAGAGTCAGATGGAAGAAAATCTTGAAGAAAATAAAACAAAACAATATTTTTGCTTGTGTATGTGTCTGAATGTTGTGGTCAGAGGTCAAAATCAAATGTCAGTCCTCAAGAGCTAACCACCTGGTTTTTGAGACAAGGTCTCTCACTAGGATCTGAGGTCCCATTAGGAACCCAGACTAGCTGGTCAACAAGTCCTGGGGATTTGTCACCTCTGCCCCCAAGCACTGGCATTTGAAGTGTTTGTCTGTTGACTGAGGTTTCTGTCCTGCCCGGTTCCTGCAATCATTAAGTCCCCCCAAAAATCACAGAGGCCTACAATATTGCAAACGGATTGGCCTAGTATCTCAGGCTTCTTATTAACTCTTATAACTTATATTAGCCTATAATTCTTATCTATGTTAGACACGTGGCTTGGTACCTTTTTTGGCGAGGCAGTCACATCTCGCTTCCTCTGTGTTTANTTAGGTCCCCATAAGATTATCAGCACCCCCAATCAGCAGGAAGTATCCTGGAAAACTACACCCATATTCCCAAAAGATGGATTATGGATGTTTGCTTTGTTTAGAATATTGGTTACAAGTTGTTATGGAAAAAAAGCTAAACAAAGGAGACTTGATTCAGAGTTCTTGTTTTAAAAAAAGCAGAGGAGAGGGGTGAGTGCTATGGGACAATAGTCTGTACCCTGTCACTTATATTTTAAACAAATGCTGATTGGCCAGTAACCAGGCAGGAAGTATAGGCAGGGTGATCAAGCAGGAAGTCGAAGCGGGACAATGAGAATTCTGGGAAGAGAGAAGTTTCAGTCTGCAGCCATCATCTAAACACAGAGGAAGCGAGATGTGACTGCCTCGCCAAAAAAGGTACCAAGCCACAAAGCTAACACAGATAAGAATTATGGGCTAATATAAGTTATAAGAGTTAATAAGAAGCCTGAGATACTAGGCCAATCAGTTAATAATTAATGTAGATCTCTGTGTGATTTCTTTGGGATTGAATGACTGTAGGATTAGGTGAGACAGAAACCTTGGTCAACACTTATCACCACTCCTAACATTTTATGTGTGTGCTGGGGATTGAACTCGAGCCCCCATGCTTGCACACCAAACACTTTACCAATTGAATTGTCTCTCTGACATTCATAAAGCGATGCTCCAAAGAAAGTAGACTATATGGCAAGGTAAAGTTACAAGATTAGTCTCTGCTTTTTGTCTTCTGAGGGAGAAATATAAATCCAGGAAGAATGCCCTAAGGTTTGAGTTGGAGAGAGAGGTTGAAGAAGTACCCTCATGGGTCTTCATCTGGGGCAAGCTCAAGGGATGATGCATATCTGTGCCTGGCAAAGATTATGTTTGCAAGTCAATTTGCAGCAGTCTAGGATGACTGGCAAAGACTACTCCAAGCTGTATTTGACTCTTTGGGTTTAAATTTTCCAGACATTTCTCAAATAGAATCATTACTTAAGAGGTAGAAATGGTGAAAAGTAGTCCTGTCCTCCGCCCCAACCTTACCTTCCCTCTCTTACCTTGCCTGTGTTCCTTTAACTAAAGTGTTAGTCCACTGACAGGCCAGTGCTTATCCCAGACATGACAAGACATGGAGTGCTCTCTCTGCAATGCACTCCTGGTGAACTCTGAGCCACACATGTGTTGGAGAGAAGGAACTTGTATTCCCCAATGGCTAACATTAGCTAAGAGTTTGGGCTCCATCCTCACTGGCACTTATTTTTACTAGATAGGCTGCTACAGAATCCAAGGATTAAATTCAGTTATTTAACCCACTACAATGCCTCCCAAATAATTATTCTTTTCCTCCTCTTGATGCCACTGAAGACTCTTCCTACAAACAGGTATTTGGGTTAAAATCAGTGTATACTCTCTTTTTCCCGTGAGCCATTGCAGCATATGGAATAAGGATTTGTTTCTAAAACCTCTCCAAGCCTCTTGCTTTGGTTAAGGCCTGGGATTGGCATTTTTGGTAAAGAGCCAAAGAGTAACTGCTGTCCTTTGAGGAATGAACATTCTGTTGCAATTAATCAGCAGCTAGCAGCCAGGAATAATACCTGAAAGAATGGACATAAGATGTGTACCAATAAAGTTTTATTTACAAATAGAGTCGGTAGTTTTTGTTTAGCTTATGGTCTATCATTTGCTACCCATGACTTAAGCATTGTTGAACAAACCAGAAAGACTTCAGGTATACTGACAGTTTAAAAATGGTAAGAATAATATTTTAATTAATAATATTATTTGTATATTTGTCTTTTAGAAAAAAATTAACTAAATCATCGGTTTTGATTTTGATTTTGTTTACCCTTCAGACAATAGTGTAGAATTTTCCCTTCTTAAAATACTATATTTTAAATTAGATGTGTCTTCCCTACCATATACACAAAAAATAAAAATGGTTAAGCAGAGCAATGGAGTGGACTTTAATTCAGAGATGAGAGTTAAATGGCTAAAATTTGCAGGGTGAAAGTATCACTGGTCTGCAAAAACAGCCTCTTCTTTAGAAATGAATTTGCCCAGACAGCAAACTGATAATAAGATATGTGGAGTAAAAACAAATTTGCTGACCTTCCTTGCAGAGATCAAAGGTTAAATTCATACCCCGTAGGATGGTTCTGTTAAATTGCTCCCCAACTGCCTGGTGACATATTTTTGAAAAAATATTTCTCTCTAACTTTATCAAGTGTTCTTTGTGTTCTGAAAACATGATTTGATGTCCCAGCTCGAGCGGAGACTTCCTGAGTCTTAGATAGTTGAAATTCTCCTCCAACTGTATCCAGGGGCGTGGACTACTTAGGACAGGCATGATTACAAGGGTTAGTATCTCTAAGTCTAGTTACTTATGGAAGACTGAAACTAATATTTTATAAACTCTTTTTTTATGAACCAGAAGTAGATAAAGAGCTAAAACTGTCTACTTGGATGTCCTTGACATTGAGTTGCACAAATGTCTTAGATAATAATGTCTGGCAACAAATGAATGTTCCCAATTTTTATACCCCTAAGCAAGTCTCAAAGAGAAACTTCACAGTTAAAAAGTTAGGAAAATTGGGCTGAAGAGATGGTTCAGCAGTTAAGAGCATGTACTGTTCTTGCAGAGAACTGAGAACTTGTTCCTAAAACCCCTAAATACTCCTACCTACACCTCCAGATCCAGGGGATAAGATACCTCTTTTGACCCTGTAGGCTCCTGAACTCACATGATGTTGTACACAGCTACACTCAGACACACACACACACACACACACACACACACACACACACAGAGAGAGAGAACAATTTTGTTTTGTTTTTTTGAGACAAGGACACACACACACATAAAAATAAAATAATGTTTTTGTTTTTGTTTTATATAGGGTTTCTTTGTGTAGTCTTTACTGTTCTGGAACTTGCTTTGTAGACCAGGCTAGCCTTGAACTCACAGAGATCTGCCTGCCTCTGCCACCCCGGTGCTGGAATTAAAGGCATGCGCCACCACCATTCAGTTCCAGCTTATTTTGAGATAGGATCTTTCACCAGTTTGCGGTTCGTCTAGGTTGGTTTACTCAGGGGTTCACCTATCCCTCCCCTACTCCACCCTTCTGCTGGGTTCCAGATCTTTGCCACTACACTTGGTGGGAGCAGGATCCAAACTCAGGCCTTCATGATACACGGTGAGCACTTTACCCACAGAACCATCTTCCAGCCCACACATTTTTTAAACAATGCAAATTTCCTGTCTCTATATTTGTAAGCTTCTATGCAAACTTCCAAAAGCAAAGTTTCACTAAATTTATTTAATGGCAAGGTTTCACAAAGTCTTACTGGATTGGAAAACAGACAATAGTATAAGCATCTAGCTTTAAGGAACCATTTTTTAGTCTGATGTAACTTCTCTCTGTGTATGTTAAATAATTGTACTTTATTTATTTAATAGCTATTTAGCAGAATTTTACAGTATAGAAACCATAGATTCATTGTTTTATTTATCGTTTTAACTTTTATTGATTCTTTGTGGATTTCACATTGTGCATTCCTATCTCAATTCTCTCCCCGTCCCTCCCATTCACCCTTTGCCCTTCTAACCTCGCCCAAAACAAAAAAAAATTTAAAACAAAAACCAAAAATGAAACAAAACAAAGAAATAAAACAAATTAAAAAAAATAAAGAGAGGAACCAGTCTTGTGGTGGAACCTGTAATGTGGCCTTTGAGACACACAGTTTACCCTTTCGTCCATTCATCTTTACTTGCAAGTATTCGTTGCCATGAGTCATTGGTCTGTCTTTTGAGGCCTCTGGTTTCTGCTACACCATCAATAATGGACTCTTGCTGGGGCTCCTCTTGGATATACCGTTGTCCTATGGTATCGAGATCCTGCTGTTTTTCATTTGTAGTTTTTCCACTTTCTTGTCCTTCAACAGTTCATAAGATGGGGTGGATGTAGGACTGGGCCAACTCACAGCCCTGGTTCTGGTTCTAAGTGGTAGGTGGGTTGGTCAGTCTGCCAACTTTCCCTCACCGTTGCTACTTGGGTGAGCTCTCCAGAACAGCCCAAGCTAGCTAACTCAATACAGTCTGCGGCAAGGAGTGGGCTCAGTTCTCCTGCTCGCAAGTCCTCAGATCTGGGTCCTCGTAACTCATATCACCAGGGCCAGCTCTACTATTGTTTGGTGAACTGCAGGGCCCTCCCCTGATTGCTGTAAGAGGCACACACACAGATGAGTTGTTTTAAGCCATAATTCTATTGTTGAATGAGTAAGAAATTTAGCAAGGAGCAATATAACTAAAACTGTAATTTCTTCTATTTACCTCCTAAATAGGAGCTAACACTCCAGGATTTCTTCTCTACAAATGTCAGAGTATGTTATTGCAGGCTCCCAAGGATCTATAGTATGAAAAAGAAGCTCAGACTTTTGTCTTTCATTAGCATGAATCTGTACACAAGAGGAGGGCTCATGGAGATGGGAGGAGGTACATATCACCACTCCTCACTGGCGGGTATAAAAGCTACAACAGTGCCAAGAATACGAATGAAACCCAAATATTCTCATACATGTCATTCCATTGATATCTTGGTCACGTGGTATTTGGTATCTGTTTTGGGGGCGGGGGGTTGGTACGCAAGTGCATGCATGCAAAGTTGACATCAGGAATCTTTCTCAATTGTTCTTCATTTACTGAGACAGGGTCTCTCACAGAACCCCAAGCTCGCCACTTCCAACTGCCTAGCCAGCCAAGCTGCCTCTGAGTATCTGCTTTGTCGTTAATGCTGGAATTACAGGTAGGTGTCTATGCCTACCCAGTTTGTACATGGGTTCTGGGGATCTGAATTCCAGTCCTCACATTTACCCAGCAAGCTCTTTTCTCTGCTGAGCCTTGCCTTCAGCCTGCATGGTGCCTGTTTTAACAAGGAGCAGACCAATGGCAATTAAGGCATTAGTGTTCCCTAAAGAATTCCTGCTGAGTGACCTTGGTATGCTTTAGCCTCACCAAGAGCAGGGCTTCCAGTCTATAGATGAAGATCATGATATGGCTGACCTCATGAGAGTCACTGAGAGGTTAAATGAGATAATGGTTATAACATAATCAGTTTAGGTTTTGGCACAAAATCAGTGCTCAATCAATGTTTTCAGTTATTTTAATGTTATGTTCAAAAGAGATTAAAAAATGGTTGCTTTTATTCATGGAATTGCTTTCTAAATTATGAGGCTATAAAATTAGCTTAGTTTTCTATTGATTAATACCAAGCTAACAGACAAAAGCTTTCTCCTTCCATGTGAAAATCTGTCATCACACATATGTGTGTGTGATGGCCAAGGCTGATGAACTTCGAAGCTTAAAAACACTACTCTGTTGAGCAGTGGGATAGCATCAGTTGTTCCAGACTCATGTTAAAACACTACCTCTCATCAGATAGGAGACCCCTTCTCCTATGAGGGTGGGTAGCTCTTTCTCTGGTCAAAAGAGAGAAAAGACAAGCCCCTGGACCAGACTCCACAGAAGCCATAGGCTTTTGGAACATGTAGATATGCCACAAAACAAGTCACATATTTGACATAGGGTGTGAGGACATGTGGAAGGTAATAGTTCATTACCCACTAACTGAGTTGCTAAAACTGCTTTTTCTTGATGCTGTTCAGAAGAAATTTCTGGAAAGAGTAAAACTGGAATAAGCCTCTAGAGAGGAGAGGTGGATGACACCATGAACCTGAGGTCTGGCTCAAGCTCTGCCTCATAAGCTGTGTCCCTGTAGAGCAAGTTACATATCCTTTCTAGGTCTCAGCCATAGCAGGGTGACAGCATCTTAAGCTTGAGCTTACAACGTTTGAAGACACAATGAAATAAAAATGTACTTCCATCTGGCTGTGGCAGCGGCTCACACCTTTGACCCAGCACTAGGAAGGCAGAGACAAGTAGATCTCTGTGAGTTTGAGGCCAGCTTAGTCTTTGTAAAAGGCCAGACCAGGCTGGGCTATTTAATGAGAACTTACCAAAAAGAAAAAGAGAAAGAAAGAAAGAGAGAGAAGGAAGGAGAGAGAGAGAGAGAGAGAGAGAGAGAGAGAGGTGCTTATACAATTATTTGAGAAGATGCTTCAAAAAGTGGGAAACTTTAAAATCTCTTTTAAGATGCAACCATTGTTTTACTAAATGGGCTTCTTATGCCCACCAAACTGCCTTCTAAATATTTGTGGTTATGTCTATAGATTGATGTTGCTGCCCGCTTTAGTCAGTCTCTTTTTGCAGAGGGTGACCTTTACTGCAGAGACACTTAACAGGTCAAAGGACAAAGAAAAGTGCATGCTGAGGGCTCAGCCCCAAATGAGACATCTATATCACCCCCTCCAGGACTCAGGGAACATCCCAGGAGAAGGAGGAGAAAGAGCATGAAAGTCAGAGAATTGAAGGAAGAAGTGTAGAACACTGAACTCCGTGACGTGATCATGTTGAACAAGTGGCAGCTGTGATTACCTGCACACGATGGAGCCAAACAACATTCTTGCAGTTTGGCTGGACTCATGAGACCCCCCACACCGAGAGAGGAATGGGATCAGAGGGAATGGAAGGGGACAACAGAAGGTAACAGGACGGTGACTGCGATTGAAATACATTATGTTTGCCATAAGGAAGCCCATTACTTTGTATAGTTAATGTATATTCATTTTGAAAGGAAAGAAAAAATCTGGTCTAAAAGTTGTCCAGCCTACCCAGAGCTGTTGAGAGTGACTTCAGCTGCACGCAATAGCTGGATGAGTACATCAGTAACCCTAGGAAAAATATGCCTTCCCTGTCAGTTGTGGAATTTAAAGACGTAAAGTTGGTTATTTTCATCCTAGCTGCTTCCTCTACCAGTAATCATATGTCAAAGGAGAATGTCCTGAGATGCTCCATGAATGACAAAAGTTATGTATGGTACCTAATCCATTCATATATATTTGCTAAATGATTACATTTAGTTTCTATATTAGCTATACTAACAAATTAAGACTAGTAGAGAAATTATAATAGTTTACTAAAAGTTGATGTTTTGTTTTCCTTTTAAGTCATGCTAAAGAATCCAGGCATGATAGCCCACACCTTATGATTCTAGCACTCAAGAAATTGAGGCACAAAGATTCCCAGAAGTTCCAGACAAGCTTGAACTACACAGCAAGTGCCAGGATAACTAGAGCATAGCAGTATGAGTTCCTGTCTCAAAGCAAACACACACACAAAAGTAATAACAACTTTTTTAAAAACGCAAAAGGAAGTTGGGTGTGGTGACACATGCCTCAAATCCCAGCACTTGGGAGATAGAGACAGACAGATCTCTGAGTTTCAAGGCCAGTCTGTCTGGTCCACAGAGCTAGGACAGCCACAGCTATACAGGGAAACCCAGTCTTGGATGCGGAGGTGCAGCAGGGCTTCACTGTGTCTCTTTCCCCATTCATTGGATCAGTCCCTCCAAAGGTAGCTACTCAAAGCCACTAGTCGTTTGATAACTGAAATTGTTCTGGGCTGGGGGTGTAGCTACGTGGTGCAGAACTTAAATAGTGTGGGTTCAATTCTTAGCAACACCACGAAACAAAAATTTTTTTAAAAATCAATACAATACATATTAGCATCTGTTGTTCATCAGACATTGCATTAAGCCCTGATTTTACAACAGTTAGAAAAACAACAGTATTCCAGGTGGTCTTTAAAGCACTTTCTGTCAATAACACAGCAGGATACGTAGGAGGTTAGGTGTGAAATCGAGTGTGGATCTAAGAGAAAACTACAGTTTGATGCCAAGGAGTAAATAATCCACCAGGAGCTTTCTGGCCCACACCACCCACCCTAGCCACTGCCCAGCTGAGGGAATTGGGAGGGGAGCTTAATTACCTTTTACTACTTCTATTAGATCAGCATCAAAGAGAAGCCAATAGGTAGCTTAAACCTTAGATGTAAAGATGAACTTTCTAGACCTTCCTTGGCACCATTCGCTTGGGGCCCTCAGCAGGATTCACATATGATCCTTGCTGTCGTTTAAGTCATTGTGTCAATCGCTTGGCGAAGGGGAGCAAATCTCAGAAAAATGATGGAACACTTTTTACTTGACAATGCCTAAAACTGTTCACCTCTCAGATTTTTACTGGGCATGCGTTCAGTCCAAGCAGCTCCCCAAATCTGAGACCATGGTGCAGGGACAGAAAATGGGTTGCATGCCACATGCCTCCTCCAACCCTCTGAGAGTAGTTATTGATACATTGAGTAGAGGGGGCATCCTGAGATTGTCATGGATCTGGAAAGAAAAATGTGCCACACTTGATTAGTGATGACTGATGCAGGCCCAGACATGGGGGAGGATGACATTCACACATACCATGTACTGGGACAAATCTGAAACAGCAGCTTTGTTTTACAGAGGAAGAAAGAATACTCCAAAATGGAAAGCTGTATGCTCAAAATCACCTGGCAGTGAGTGGCAGAACTACCGGTTTCCTATCTGTTTCCTTAAGGCCTTGACTCCTGTTACGTGATGCTGTTCACAAGCCCAGCAGCAAAAGCCAGCAAGGAAATTAATTGCTTTATGCTTAGTACAGTATTTTTATTCACCGTATTTCATTCTAATTCCTTGAACAGGGCTGATTTGTGCAATGTAACTCTCCTCGTCAGAAAATCCGATGCTTCCGAACACGTAGTCCCTGGCAGGACTGGATATTGTAAATAACCATCCCTCCAGGCAAGTAGCAATTTATTCAAGACAAGAGAAAAGAAGACAGGCCAAAGGCTGAATTCTCTTTGTGATGGGCCAGTGACAAAGAAGACGTTTGAAGGAATGACAGTTCTCAAACAGCAAGCTCGGCTAAACTGAACCTCCATGGCCAGATTTCATCATCTTTAAACTTCCAAAAGCATGAGCGAATCAAGATTAGCCCCGAGGGACAAGGGAGAGTACGAAGGTAGAAAAGAAGAGACATGCCAGGTTGAGATTGCACACCCAAAGGCTTGCCGGCCAAAGGGGCCTATGGAGTCTTGGGAGAAATTTAGACACAAACACACCATAATAAAGAGCCTGGACTTGGTACTTCTTAAACTTCCAGCTATATCCTAACTCTGCCACTGTTAACTGCAAGATCCCAGCTTTCCCTGAACCTCTTGGTGATGTGGAATTCCCCTCTGTATGCTGTGATTACCACTGATTAATAAAGAAACTGCTTTGGACCTATAGCAAGGCAGAACAGAGATAGACGGGGAAAACTAAATTGAATGCTGGGAGAAAGAAGGCGGAGTCAGAGAGATGCCATGTAGCTCCAGATTAATGGAGATGGGCTAGTTTAGGATATAAGAGTTAGCCAGAAATACACTTAAACTATTGGCCAAACAGTATTGCAAATAATATGGTTTCTGTGTGATTATTTGGGGGCTGAGCAGCCGGGAACTAACTAGCTGCTTCCTACAACATCTCTGAGTCTCCACTTCCTCATCATAAAGAGAGACAAAGACACTTATCTTTTAACATGGTACAAGAAATGACTTAGGTAATTATATTGAGCATGCATTGGTCTTAGTAGGCCATCAGTAGGTGCTCAAGATATGTCTAGGTCATGCACAGTGAACAGACTGGCTTAATATGCTTCATGGGGGAAACAATACTGCACCAGGAATGAGAAACTCTGGCTTCTATTCCCAGCTGTGTTACAAACGCACTAGGACCTTGGATGGTAACTACTAAATAAGTATTAACCGAATGGATGAAGGCATGAATAAGAAAATACAAGATGTATATTTGTGAATCCTTGTTAGGCCCTCAGTTTTCTCATCTAAAGAAAACTGGTCTCTCCCATCTCTCCTAATGCTAATGTTCTTCATGCAGCTGAGGTGGCTGCACGGGTATTCTCACAACCACACATGCCACTGATGGATGAGGGGTGCTCAGAGGCTAATGCCCAGATCCTCTGCAGCCCCCAGGTTAAATCCCATCCTAAACCTTCACCCTGCCCACCCGGAAATCCCATCACACTCTACTCTGATCCTTTCAAAACAAGAGTGAGGAGAAGCCTGAGAACGCTCCCAGCTGGTGCTGTGCCTGGGTCATTACCACGTCCTCACCCTGGGTTTTCAGCCTCTTCATCTATGGACCAGCATCTTCCAACTGGAGAGCTGATGCTACCTGGCTCCCAAGAAAGTCAGAATTTTCCATCTATCTTTTCACCTCCTCGAAATCTCTGGTGGACCCAGCTTGCTCAGCAGGAAGGGGGTGGTAGGAGACCTTGCTTAGCTATGGAGTGCTAATTCAAGTCAATAACTGCCACATTTTTTCTGGCTTCCTCTTCCCCAAGGAGATTTTCTTGAAGGGTGGGCTCAGGCCCCAGAGCAGGAACACAGAGACACCAACAGTCAGAGAATGAGAGTTCAAGAGGAAATAGCACAAGCTGGAAGCAATTGACATGTCACAAATGCTTTAAATACGCCTGCTTTTGTTTGTTTGTTTATTTTCCAATCTACAAGCCACAGACACTGAATGGTAAGTCGTATTTCTGTTTCCCCACTTTGGGGACCCCCAAAACAGAAGCTTTAACGAGAGGCACTTTTCCATGGCCTTTAAACCTAAACCTTCAGAAGACGTTATGCCCACAGGACGGAGACAGCAGTCCCATGAGCAGACATTGCTGGGTTCTCCTCAGGGATGAGGCAGGCATGAGGAGGCAGGAGAAAGGAATCAGGCTGATGTGTCTGGTGGGAGCTGATGAACGTAGAGTGGCAAGACCACAGACAGGGCCACGTGTAACTTACGTGTGTGCCAGGAGTAAGTTGCAATCGGCTTCTGGTCAGGGGATGGACATTTGAAAAATCCTGTTGCTGTAAGCTGGTTCCAGTATCTTCTATGGGGACAGGTTAGAGCAAGTGGTGTACAAGGCACATGGACCTACTAATAAATCAACTTCAGACTTGGAACACACATGGATGGGCTAGGAGGTTCTTCTCTAGCTTGTGTTTTATTCAGATTTCAAGAATGTTCTCAGTGCCACCCAATACCATTTAGCGATGTGTTCATTTAGTTGATGGACAATTACTAAATACCTGCTATTATGTGAGTTCTGGTGAGACACATAAGGTTGGAGGAAATCGACAGCCTCATCAACACAAGAGTCTTTTCAAAAACTGTGCTGAAAATAAAAAAAGAAACAGTATGATGTGGGATTCCCCTTCTGTATGCTGTGAATATGATTGGTTAATAAAGGATTGCTTTGGACCTATGGCAGGGCAGAACTTAGCTAGGTGGGGAAAACTAAACTGAATGCTGGGAGAAGGAAGGCAGAATAGAGAGAAGCCATGTAGCCCCACCAGACACAGACACCAGAACTTTACCTGGTAAGCCACAGCCTCGTGGCAGTACACAGATTACTAGAAATAGATTAATTAAGATGTAAGAACTAGTCAATAAGAAGCTAGAGCTAATGGGCCAAGCAGTGATTTAAATAATATAGTTTCTGTAGAATTGTTTTGGGGCTGAACTGCTGAGCAGCCAGGAAACAAACAAGTGGCCTCTTCATAACAACGGGGCACAACTAACTGCCCAGGAGAACAGAATGCTATATGAGATAAACAACCTGATAGGGAAGTCATAGACCTGAAAATGCCTGAATAGGACAGGCGCCCGGAAAATAGTGCAAAGGAAACATTCCAGGCCAGGGGACACCAAGATAGCAAAGATTTGGGGGTAGAAATGAGGACTGTGTTTGAAGAGTGGAAATGGAATCATCATGGTCTATCAAGATAGAAGTATTCAGAGGCTCTACTGGCCGCAAAGTGGAGAACTCTTTCTTGTCCCTGTGCAGAGATCATCTGTTTTAATGGTGATTTGAGAAGCTGCCTCTGGCCACCATGTTCAGGTCAGACCTGAGGACAGAGCCAGCTGGGTGCTCTACTGGAGAAGCCAAACTACAGAGAACCCCGGGGAGCTAAGCGCTGCAGAATCCATCATAATCGCAGGTTTCTATGGCTCCTTCCAACTATTCAAGGGCTCAGCCAGCTGTTCAAACTATCAAAAGAGCAAATTGGACACCAGAGCTCTAAATCCCTGCTTATGCCAGAAAATGAATATTTCTGGTGCCTAAGAGGAGGAGCCTGGAGAATAGAACAAAACCCCAGCGAAGTGTGCTTCCCGTCTGCAGCCCACAGCCCAAGCCGCCTGCCCACCATTGTGGAAAGGGGGATTAATGAGACGCAGACCAGCTAGGGCCTAACCTTATATTATTCATTTTTCTTGGAAATGTCTGAGGTTCTGCAATCCCTCTCTAATCCCATATGCCACAGTTAGCTTAAATTTTGACAGACACAGGGCTGGTTGCTTGGGCTAACACTGGCTGACTTCAATGTGTGCCATGGCTGGGCAGGGCACAATTCCAGATCGAATCACTCAGCCACCAAGCCCAGCTCTGAGTCAGTAATCACACAGCTGGAAACCAGAAAACGGAGAGTCTTTAAGTCTCCCTCCCTTCCTTCCTTCCTTCCTTCCTTCCTTCCTTCCTTCCTTCCTTCC
>LOEQ01004627.1:7239-32971 GCA_001685075.1 Bramus lutescens | reverse complement strand
AAAAAGGAAAAAAGGATTCTAAAAGCAGTAACAGTGGGCTACGGGTGAGACCCGAGCCAAATGGAGGTCCGAGTGTGAAGAAAACCTCTCTATTCCAAACTCAGTGTCATGCGGAGAAGAGTGAACTTCTGAAATCTTGAGCCTTGTGTTCTCCAGCCATGGCAAATTCTATAAGCTTCATCGGTTTTCATTCTTTTGGCGAATGCTGCCTCTGACCTGAAGAGTTGACATTGGCTCCCTAAGCAGGCCCGGAGAATAACTGTCTCACATTGCTAGCTGGTTGCCAAAAGAAATATTTTCCCCATGAAGTGCCCAAATTGCCTTTCTTTGGTGATCATTGATATCAGGTTTAAACTTAGAAAAGTTACCTAAAGATGACTTACTCTAGGAAGCAAAGAGAACTCTGGAAGACTAAAAGCATTTGCAGGAGGCTTGGCTAGCAAGCCAGATGCTTGTAAGGGTCAAGCAGATAGCCTTAACTAATGAATTGAATTGGTCAAAGACAATAGTTAACAGAAGGGAGATAGCTTAGCTAAAGGACCCAGTGGCTCCCCAGATCCAGTTTGTTACTGACTTAGAAGAAAATGAACTTGTATCTGTTTATTTTTTAACAAAAACCATCTTCCCAACATTGGATGTACTAAAAATTAAAAAGAAAATGACATCTACTTTAACAATATGTATGAATAGTCTGCCTCAGTTGCCCAACACTATAATGAGAGAGTTAGTTATCCATGAATGGAGTTAAGGGGAGTGAATGAAGTTAGGGGAAGTTACTGGGAGTGGGTGGAGTTAGGGGAAGGGACTGGGAGTGGATGGAGTTAGGGGAAGGGACTGGACTGGGAGTGGGTGGAGTTAGGGGAAGATGTTAGGAATGGGTGGAGTTAGGGGAAGATGTTAGGAATGGGTGGAGTTAGGGGAAGGGACTGGGAATGGGTGGAGTTAGGGGAAGGGACTGGGAGTGGTTGGAGTTAGGAGAAGATGTTAGGAATGGGTGGAGTTAGGGGAAGGGACTGGGAGTGGGTGGAGTTGGGGAAGGGACTGAGAGTGGGTGGAGTTAGGGGAAGGGACTGGGAGTGGGTGGAGTTAGGGGAAGATGTTAGGAATGGGTGGAGTTAGGGGAAGGGACTTGGCTTAATCCAACCCCAATTGAATTCAAACTGGGAGTGCATGATGTGTCCAGAGGGTTCTACTGAGATTGCAGAGCAGCTTGCAGTTCCCCGGCAAGGAAGGATTTGACTTCTTCAGAAACGTTGGGGAAAGCTTGGCTGACCCTTGCAGTGTTGACCTTCAGAGACCTAGCAGGCTCTGGGACATCCTCAAGCTCAGGACTCTGAAAACACATTCCCTTCTCCGCTGCAGCTGAGAGGCAGTTTCAGTCCCGGAGCGTAAAGTTAGCTGTCGACTCCATTACCTGCCAATACTCTGACCGCCTGTAAGAAGAATTGCCGGAGAAGTGAAGATTTCTTCTTGCCTTTTAAAAAGAACGTTGCTTCAAAAACACCTTTAATCTTCTCTTCCAAAGTACATGTGACATTATTGAAGCAGAGCAACAGCTGATCTTCCAACGGAACCACTGCAGGCTATCATAATTCATTTTCCGTTTTAAACGGGGAATGGGGAGAACTCCAGGGAATCGGCAAGACCTGCTCCAAACTTTCTTCAAAATGAGCGGTTGAGGCCTGAGTGCCCCCTTGGAGCCTCCCACTCCAGTAGGAGACCCACACTTGTCATCTGTGTGCCTTTGGCACATCCTCTGTCTTCTCTGGAGCTCGGCTCTCCACCCGCGTGCAGCTCGGGGCCGCTATAAGAGCTCACCTGTGCTTACAAGCGCCACAAGCGCCCAGGAGTCTAAATTCTTATTGGTTTATCCTTACAACCTGTATCCGAGCATCCAGTGCTACATTGTTTTACTTCGTTATTTTGTTTCTGGCTTTCAAATACTCAGTTAGGAAAATGAGCCCGTCTCACTTGACCATCTTGGCTTTTTCCACCTGCCATGTGCTCAGGACAGTACAAGTGGTGAACAAATGCTTTTTTTTTTATTATTTGAATGAAAGAAAGAAAGAAGAAGGAGAGGAGAAAATCAAATTGATTTGTCAAATATAGTAAAATCATGGAGGGCACAGATGGAGTTAAACTACACTTCAAATCCAAATCCTGTTACTCACTAGCTGGTGACTTTGGGCAAATCATTCAGTTTTAACAAGTAGAAAAAAGACAATACATGCCACACAGGGTTATGATAGGGCTTAGAAGGTCCCCTAAACACACACACACACACACACACACACACACACACACACAAATTTTTAATTATATATATTTTTAAAAACTCAGTTCAGTGCTTGGCCTATGATGAACACTCAATAGCCTTTACTCTCTCCTTGCCATTACATTAAACTCGCCTGAAATCTGTTTAACACTTTCCAAATGTTTGGGCACTAATTGTCTTGGTCCTTAGCAGACAAAACAAGCAGGAAATGGTTGGAAAGAAGCAGCCTGTCTCCTGCACAGCAGAGAAAGAAGCAGCCTGTCTCCTGCACAGCACAGAGTGTGCAGAATGTGGCCGTCACTGTTAGGTGTGAGGTAGCTTTACTGCTTTTCTGAGAGCATTTGAAGTACATTTGTCTCTCTGTTCAAGGAACAGGAATCTGTGTTCTGAGGCTTTTAGCAATAATCCCAGCCTGATCTCCAGGGGCCAGCAACTCATCATTCACTGAAGTTTTTTGTCAGTTTGTTTGTGTTCTTGCTTCTTTGTTTAAAGGCAGGACATTGGATGTTGATTTAGTAGATAAAGCATTTCCCATGCAAACATGGTAAAAGGCTCCCCAGCAATCATATAAAAACCCCCTGAAACCACCAGCCCACCTGTAGTTCTAGCGCTCAGGAGGGTGAAGAGATCTCCATGTAAAGAGGCTACCTAGACTAGCCAGACTGGCAAGCTCTGGGTCCAGTGAGAGACCTTGCTTCAGAAAATGAAGTACAGAGTGATTGAAGAAGACACCTAATATCAACATCTGGCTTCGACACCCATACACACACATGCCAACATGTATGTGCACATTACACATATAAAAACATGACGTTTTTAAAAATAAGGCAGAACACATAATTAGTTGTTCTGGCCAAACCCCACCATTTAAGAAGTGACTTGCTAATTTGGGGAAAATAGGTTCTGGATTCAAGTTGCTGTCTTTCTCTATACTGACTGGGTGAGACCACGTCCTCATAGGCCAACTGAGAGCATATGTCTTATACTTGAAGGTGAGCATAAGTTAGCACTTTTGGAAGGCTAAATATCAGTCCTGGTAAGTGCTCAGTAAGAGGTGGCCATTAGTATTGTGACTGCTATTGTTGTCCAGCTGGTATTGCTTTGTCTAGATAATAGTAATACTATAAGTCCTAAAATTTGAAGCCATTAGGGTGTTAAAACTAGTGTACTATTTATCTGCACTTTTCTATAGTTCATGTGATTGCAATATTAGTTATCATTTCCTTAGTGATATAATTTAATAACAGCAACACAGCACATGCTTTGTGGACCGTCTGGTATTTGAACTAAATAGTGAAGAGTGGGTAGCATGAGACTGGAGAGATGGCCCCGTTGATAAGAGCACTTGTTGCTCTTGCAGAGGACCCAGATTCAATTCCCACACCCAAATAGTGGTCCACAATCTTCTATAACCCCAGTTTCAGGAGATTCAACACCCTTTTCTGACCTTGGATAGCACCAGGAACACATGACTATCTATATGTATATACAGGCAAAACACTCATAAAATAAATCTTTAAAACGGAATGGAGAGCTCTGGGGCAATGTAGGCTACTGGGCATCTAAGGAATAAAAGCAGGCATTTTTATTTGATGCCTTTCCAGGTTTGCTAGTCAGTTCCAAGCTTTGGTTCCAATATATAAGGCTTGCAGAAGTCCTTGAAGCTAAGGGCTAGACGGAAATGAGGCCCCAAACCAAACACTTCTCAGGGATGGAGTCAAAGGAATGTGGTTCAGCACGAATTCCCCTCCTCAACACTTTCCCTTATTTGCTTGAATACCCAACCTGAAATCCCTCAGGACTCGACCAGAACACTCAACATACTAAAGATACTTGCTTCACATTTTACTGTATTATTAGTATTTATGTTGAAAACAAACTCCCCATTGGGATTGCTGGCTCAACTCGATTGGCACCTGCTAGATTCTTTAATAGCTAAGCTCCCCCCTCTCCCCCCTCTTCAAAGATCCACATCAGAGTCTCTCCTGAGGCAGAAGACCTCAGAGAGGTACTCGCACCTGGGAATTTCCCTCGTGGCCCAAAGACCCAAAGAGGAAAGACAGGAATGATTCATGCAGAACAGAAATTTTAAAGGAAGAAGATAAAGGTAGGGAAGTGGGTGTGGGGTGGGTTCTTGAGGTCTGATAACCACACATAAAGATTTAAATTAGCCTTTTCCATAACCTTCCCCCATTCCCATTAGGAGCTCATAAAACTCCCTGCCCCCCTTGTGTGTGTGTGTGTGTGTGTGTGTGTGTGTGTGTGTAAGAAGGCAGTAAGTCAGAACTTCGATTTGTATTGATGTCTCAAAATATGCCTCATGGAATTTACTTGTAAAATAAAGCTAAGACAATCATGCTCAGACTTCAGTGAGCACAAGCGGCACGTGGGAGCCACTGAAGATTCCAGTTTCCATCAAAGAGTTCTGCGGGGTCGGTCCAGGACAGAGCTCTGGGGCCCTGATTTTAACCATGGTGCTATGGGCCTCTGCAAAGAATTCCAGTCAGAGGTTTAGAATCTGAAACTCATGACGTGTTTCTGTCCTTCTGTTTATTTGGGATAGCTTTTAACTTTTTCCACCAATTTTCTCACTATGCAAAAGATTCCCATCATTCATGCAGATGGACTTTTTTTTCCTTTCAGGAGTTGGTGTGTAGGTGGTGATAGGCTTTTCCTTTAACAGGGCTGGGGCAGGCGTATGTGAAATGACTTTATGGTATTCCTCAGCTAGAGAGCTTGAGTCTTGAGGTTTTCCTCATCAGAACCAATGAAACTGAGGAAACAGTAGAGCTGGATTGTCCTGTGACCGAGTCCATTCTGTTAAATCAAACGTTCTGCACAGAACACGTGTACACAGAAACACAGGTTTGTGTGCCATGGATCCCGGGGCTCTTGTGTGTAACTATATGCAGGTATGAGGTGAAGCAGAGGACCGCAGGTACCCAGTGATGAGCTGGGTAATATGGGGCCTGCCCTGACTCATGGACTGGGGAAGAGTTCCTGAGGCCCCACACCTAGCTAAGGAACTTAGTGGCAGTCAATAGCTTCTAGGGAAGGATCTTTTCTTGAGGAATGGGGTCACTGTTATGGTCCCTGTACCCATGAAAATATGGGCAGCATTAATTGTGAGTCCAATTAATGTGAATTCAAATAAATATACAAATAGATAAATATAAAAGTAGGACATGAAATTGAGACAAAAATGGGATGTGGACTCCTTGGGCAAGAGAAAGTTGAGGGGAGGTTGTAAGGAATGACGTATGTATAGAGAACATATATGTAGACATTTCAAAGAATAAATTAAAATATACAGTTTTAAATTTTGAAGACCAGTACTAGGGAAATGTCTCAGTTGATAAGCTGCCATGTAAACCTGAGGATATGAGTTCAACCGCTGCACCATGCAGAAGCTGGGTACATCATGTGCCTGTAACCCCAATATTGGGCAGCTGGAGGCAGGAAGAACCCTACTGCACACTGGTCAAGCAGCCTAGCTGAAGGGGAGCTCCAGGCCCAGTCTCAAAAAGTGAGATGGAAAACACCCAACATCGTGTTCCACAACAGCTAGACCCAGAGGTAACCCATCTTGTCTATTCACCACGTAGGTCAAGAATTTCAGAAGGACTTAGCTGGGTGATTTATCTCCAAAGTTATCAACTTACCAGCTAGGCCTGGAGGAACTGTTCCTGAGACTGGAGGGGATAGCTCCTGCCCTTACCTATTTGATGCATTCTCTGTCTCTTCCCCTTCTCTCTCTTACACATACATACACACACATACACACACACACATGCGCACACATACACATACACACACACATGCACACACACATACACACACACGCACACACACATACACACACACATGCACACACACATGCACACACAGGCAGTCACTAGGCTTCTAACATGGAACTCAGTGTCCATTTGGATGGAGGCAGAAGAAAGCTGCTCATCCTCCTCCACTCAGAGTTCATGTAGCATTGTTTTCACTGTCTATTCTTTTGGTCAGACTATCACAGGCAAAGCCCAGTTCAAAGGAACTAGAACCCCCTGCTTTAGAGTAAGAATGTTTAGGTTCCACAGCCATCTTTAATCTGACACAGCTAACCTTCATGTAGAAGATGAGGGTTTTTTTCCCAATCCCTTAAATTTACCAATACCAGTGACTTCTTAAAAACTAGGGTTTTACCCAGGATAGCCAAGACAATCCTGTACAAGAAAAGAATGTCTGGAGGCATCACAATCCCTGACTTCAAATTCTACTACAGAGTTACAATACTGAAAACAGCCTGGCATTGGCATTAAAAACAGACAGGAGGACCAGTGGAACTGAATCGAAGACCCGGATATTAATTCACATACCTTCAAACACCTGATCTTTGACAAAGAAGCAAAAAAAATCAAATGGAAAAAAGAAAGCATATTTAACAAGTGGTGCTGGCATAACTGGATATCAACATGTAGAAGAATGAAAACAGACCCANACTGAGAGAAACAATTAATAAATGGGACCTCCTGAAACTGAAAAGCTTCTGTAAAGCAAAGAACATGGTCAATAAGACAAGATGACAGCCTACAGAATGGGAAAAGATCTTCACTAACCCCACATCAGACAGAGGTCTGAACTCCAAAATACACAAAGAACTCAAGAAATTGGTCACCAAAAGAACAAATTATCCAATAAAAAAATGGAATACAGACTTAAAGAGAGAACTCTCAACAGAGGAATATAAGATGGCTGAAAGACACTTAAAGGAATGTTCAACACCCTTAGTCATCAAAGAAATGCAAATCAAACCAACTCTGAGATTCCATTTTACACCTGTAAGAATGGCCAAGGTTAAAAACACTGATAACGACTTATGCTGGAGAGGTTGTGGAGTAAAGGGAACACTCCTACATTGCTGGTTTGAATGCAAGCTGGTACAGCCCCTTTGGATGTCAGTGTGGTGATTTCTCAGAAAATTAGAAAACAATCTTCCTCAAGACCCAGTAATACCACTTTTGGGTATATATCCAAAGGATGCTCATTGTACCACAAGGACATATGCTCAACTATGTTCATATCAGTATTGTTTGTCATAGCCAGAACCGGGAAACAATCTAAATGCCCCTTGACTAAAGAATGGATAAGGAAAATGTGATACATTTACACAATGGAGTACTACACAGCGGAAAAAAATAATGACATCTTAAATTTTACAGGTAAATGGATGGAGCTAGAAAACATCATTTTGAGTGAGGTAACCAAGACCAAGAAAGACAATTATCACATGTGCTCACTCATAAGTGGTTTTAAACATAAAAAAGAAAAAAAAAAACAGCCCATAAACCAAAATCCCAGAGAACCTAAACAACAATGAGGACCCTAAAAGATACTTACATAGATCTAATCTACATGGGAAGTAGAAAAAAAAAAAACAAAAAAAAAAAACCAAGATCTCCTGAGAAAATTGGGAGCATGGGGACCATGGGAGGGGCTGAAGGGGAGGGGAGAGGCAGGGAGGGCAGCAGAGAAAAATGTAGAGCTCAGTAAAAATCAATTTAAAAAGAAAACCTAGGGTTTTGTTTATTTGTTGTTGTTGTTGTTGTTTGCCCTCCTGAAATTCTAAACATTCAGCCACCTTAAGTCAACAACACTTGGGGGTATCTGACATGAGTTTCATGTGACTCAGACCAGAAGTGAATTGCTATGGCTAGTCGGGGCCATGAAGACTCTGCAAATAGAACAAAAGCTGTTTTTAACTAGCAAGTGACTGCAGGAAAAANAAAAAAAAGAACTCATTTTAATGTAACTGATTTTTATCTCTGAAAATGCCCAGTCCTTCCTGTTTCAGAAGACAGTGGTACTGGGAGGGCTGAGTGGTCAGTAACTCAATCTACAAAGCATTGTTCCATCAGCCTCTTCAGGGGGCCCAGAGATAAGTTCATTGTTCAGGGCTCTGCTTATGGTATCCAGCATGACCCAGATGCTACCCTTGTAGTCCACACACAAACACGTCTTTGTTGCCCCGAGTGTAGCGAATTCTTTACCATGAATAATTTACTACAACAAATGCTCCCTTTAATTCTTAGTTGTTGAGAGTATTTCAGCTCCCCAGAGAAAAGAAATCGGTACTCAGTAGAAGTTAAATGCTGGAAAGGCTCTTTAAACATTGCGGCAGGCAAGAAATGGAATGGCACAATTTGTCCTACAAGGACCACGGAAGGAATAAGTGAATAGGTTTGGGACACAGACCACTTTGTAAGGAGCCAGTACGGCATGGGGGACTGGAGGCCAGGAGTTACCTCTCTCGGTTTGCATACAAGGGTCATCACTTGGACCTGTAAAATGATTCTCACAAGTGAGGAACAGGCTGTGACTGGGAACATTTGCCCTATGCGACTGCTGCCTGGAGGGTTTAATACCGTGCCCCTGGCATGGTTCTTAGCATGCAGCAAGCATCTAATTCCAGCTAGTTGCCATTCTTGTTACCGTTGCCACCCCAAGGGGAGTCACATTGTCCTTTGAATATGAAAAGAAAACATAGCCTTTTCTCTGACCATTATTGGTATAATAGCCCTCAGGAATCTATTACCACACTAGGAACTGGGAAGGGGAGAATTTCAGATAGGCCAGTGGATGGTTCCTCAAGGATGCCTTCTTGTCTTGATGACCCATCTTATTTGGGCCATCTATATTCCCTGCTGTTTTTCACCCAGTGACGTGAGGTACAAATAAGAGCTAAGAACCAGGACACCCTGTGCCTTCCTCAGGGTTCTGCTTACCCCTCAGTGTGTCCCTGGCCTGACACTGAATCCTGACATCTGTTTCTAGACTGTGGTCTTTGCTCTCCACCTCTGCTCAGCATCTCTGCTCTCTATCATCAACGCATATTGGTGCTTTGTGATTTTCTGTCTGCCAAGTGAAAGACACTGAGGATCCCGGCAGTCACCAGGCTTCACTGTGGATTCATCACAGTGGCCAAACGCTAGTGATCTCACGGGACACTGGTTCCTGTGTAAAAAGAAGAGAGCACAGCTTTGCTTCTAGGAGATACCTGACTATCTGGAGACATTTTTTTTATTGTCACAGTGGAAAGATATCCCCAGTCAGAGATGTAGCTTAATATGATATAGTTCACAGGACAGCTGACAAACACCATGGACTAGAGTGTATTATAATAGCCCTGGGCTTGAGAAACATCAGATGCTGTGAGCCCAGGGCTCCTCAGCCCAGCCTGTGGGAGGCAGACCACCCACCAGACTCAAGATTCTCCAGCTTTCTTAAGCCTTAGACGTGTTTCTAACACGCAGGAATACATCCCTCTCCTGTGAGTGGTGGTTCTACCCTGTGTCTGGAGAAAAGGCAGTCAGGGACAGAGTAGCCATGTCTCTCGGCCTCCTTTCCACTGGGACAGAAACCCTGGGCCTTCCTTGCTTTTCCTTAATGTCAGAGTTTTCCCAAACATCATTTTTTCCTCCTCCTAGCAGAGGTATCATTTGCCCCATGGCAGGAACAGTGGGCGACACCTTGAGAGAGGTTGGTATCACCCATGGGAGGTAAACCTAGAAATGTTTCAGAAATGCCTTGTATGCCTTTATTAATATTAAAAATTATTATATAACCGGCAAGTTTCCTTATGTCAGATATGAGGTGTGATAAAATATACATCAGACTGAACTACCTACACTATAAAGAATTTATTACTGCCACAAACATGAAAGGAACAACCCGAATATTGTTTGGGTTCTTCTTGTCCAGGTGGCCTCTCTCGTGTCAGGCAACTCTCTGAAGAAGCCTTATTCGTGCGCTAATTTCTTGTTCCTCCTCCAGCATGAAGCCAGAAATGCTTTCTCACCTGCAGGCCATTCTTTGGTTGAAGGATGCATGAACTGCTCCAGGCCTAAAAGCTGCCTGTAATAAGTAAGGATTGTCCAGAGCTGAGTGCTCCCCAGCAGAACACAGGCTCGGAGAAACATGGCCCACATCGACTGGAAGTAGCACACCCTGGTTGGTTACTTCATCTTTCCGAGCTTCAGTTAATGGACTTGGTGATCACATCAGTCAGTTGTTTGGGTTGCTTTAACGCGTTAGACTTGATGCCTTGAACAAGAGAAGTTTATTTTCTCATCATTCTGGAGCCTAGGAGCCTATGATCAAGGTGCCAGCAGGATGGCTTTCTGGGGATGGTTCCTTCCTGGCTTGCAGATGGCCAGCCCTTGATTGTACACTTAGCTGGCTTTTCCTCTGAGCAATCTCAAGGAGAAAAAGAGAAGAGACAGAAGGGGGGGGGGCGCACTCCCTTGAAAGCCATCAATCACACTGAATTAGGACCAGACCCCACACTTAATGAATTCATTTAACCTCCTTAATTATCTCCTAAGTCCTTATCTCTCAATACAATCATGCTGAGGGTTAAGACCTTGTCATGAATTGCAGATGAGTTCACCCATATAAAGTATTGGAACCAAGAATGCGTCCTGTGATTGACTATGATTGTTCTTGTTATTGTGGCTGCTGCTGGTTTAGGCATACAAAGCATTGTCTATCCAAGATGGTCAACTGACTGATTGACACCTACCATGTGAAAGAAGTTTGCTGAATAGGAACTAGCGGAGAAAGACACAATATCAGACCCAGACAGCCGGACTCCAGAAAGTACCGAAGAAGGTGCCATATTAGATTATGAGGAAGAGATCGCCATGACAGGGAAACCAGGTCAACTGCAATGAAGGAAACAGCAGCATTGATGCAGATATAGAACAGCTTCCATTTACTTAGTAGGTGTAGAACACCTTTTTTCAATTTTATTTTAATTTTTTATTTTCTTAAAATTAAAAAATAATTACATCATTTTCCTTCCCTCCCTCCCATGTAACCCCCACATTGCTTACTCTTGCTCTCTCTCTCTCTCTCTCTCTCTCTCTCTCAAATTCATGGCCTCTATTTCTTTAGTTGTTGATACAATATGTGTATACATGTATATTCCTAAATATAAATGCTAACGATTCAGTCCATATCATTTACTCGTATATAAATAACTCCAGGGCTGAGACTTGTAATTGGATCATCAGCTGGAAGCCTCTTCCCTGGGGACGGCTACCTCTCCTGCTCTCGGCTTTGCACGATTGCCTATAGCTCTTTGTCTGGGATTGAGGCACCATACTATCTCTCCCTTCTGCATTAGCATACCTACGCTGTCATCCTTGCTCAGGTCTTCCTTAGCTAGTCATGTTCATGAGACTTGATGAGTGTAGCTTCTCTGACATGTCTAGAAGACACATTCTCACAGAAAACTTCTTGTTTTTCTAGCTACAGATTTTACACCTACTCTTGCTCTGTGATCCCTGAGCCTTAGGTACAGGAGTTATGTCGTAGATGTATCCATCGGGCCTGAGCGCCAGCCACATGGTCACTTTGTTGCTGCAGTTTGATCTTTTGTGGTTTTCTGGAATGGTCTCTATCTGCTACAAACAGGAAAAAGGTTAATGAGGGTAAGGCCTATACATATCTATGAGCATAAGGACAAATGTTTAGAATGTAGTTGGGAATTACCCAGGCTTAATAAAGGTCCGTTGTAGGTTCCTCTCCAAGATCCATAACATCACTAGCTCTTGGTAATTGGCCATATTTACAGTACCAAGTATGAGTTCTCTCCTGCTTGACTGGTCTTACATTCTATTAGAGAACTGTTGGTTACCACCAAAGTATGCATGCCACTACTGCACCCTTAGGGACATGGTGCCATGCTAGTTATTGTTGTAGGTCATAGGCATCATAGCTAAGTGGGACTACTGGCTGATTCATTCCCTTGGAAGCTGCACGGCACCTTTATGCACCATGAAAGATAGTCCTCAGAGAAGAAGGCTTAAGGGAAGATCCAACTTGAATCCTCTGGGTCCTGTGTCGGAAGTAGATGCTGCCTTCCACAAGAGGGGTTTGCCTTCAACCTCCAGGAAACTACCGAGGCCAACAGTCATAACCTATAATGTTTGGGAAGTCTCTTGGACAACAGTGAGCAACAATTCAGTAGAGAGTATCTCATGCCTAGAAATTGGCTTTTTAGAAATTCTATGGCTCTTGGGCAGCCAAAATGGGAAATTTTCATTATATAACATATATATATATATAAAATGTAATCTTAAGTAAATAGGTTTAAAATATAATTTCTTATGACTTTTTCAGATATTCTTACTGTAATTTTACCCTCCACTTTCCTATAAACACAGTAGGTTGACAATTACTACACAAATTAGTTAGACAACAAGAGTAAGGGCATTGTACCAGTTAGTTATTACAGAGTAACAAGTAATTGGCTGTAAAATCTGATGAGTTAAAACAATAGCCACCTCGAGAGGCAGAGGCAGGCAGATCTTAGTTTGAGGCCAACCTGGTCCGCAGAGCTAGTTCCAAGACTGCTAGGACTGTTACACAGAGAAACCCTAACTCAAAATAGAAACAAACAACAACAAAACAATAGCCACCTGTTCTTTCTCACAAATCTACAAGTCTTTATGTTAGGCGTCATCACAGCTGGGCCCAATTGTATGTCTTTGTCTACAGCTATATATCTGGGTGTTCTAAGCTCCATACAGAGTCATCTGGACCTCCGACTGAAGGGAATCAACTACCTAGGGAACGAGACCAGGGTGCAAAACTGCCATGAGGCCAAGGCTGTCCACACTCTGTTAGCCAAACCAAGATGTGAGGTCATGGGGAGTGAGCTCTGCTGTTTTGAGGACTCTAGTGACACATGGCACATGGATGACAGAACTATTGAAGAACTGAAGCCCATAATTCTACCTACCAAAGACAGTTTCTCACAGGTTGGTTACATAAAGTGGGTGGAGTGGGAAGAGCGCTATAAAATCCCACTAACTGTCAAAAGGTTTGCTCCAGAGGACTTTGCCTAGGAATAAAACACCACATTTCCTTATTTCTCCAACTGAGATAACGAAAGACAAGCCCTCCTACCCTCCCACTTCCCTCTCCCTTTCGCTTAAAAAGTATACAAAATTGTAGGATGCCAAAATATTAGGCAAGCCTGGCTATAAAGAGATCCCTGAGTCTCAAAAGGTCAACTCTCTACAAAAGCAGCACTTGGCAAGTCTCTGTAAAAGCTGTGTCCCTCTGCATTTGGGTCTCATTGTCCCCATTTGCTGTTTGACCTTTACCTTGCTTTATAAACACAGACACCAACCTTGTTGCTTGACCAATAGGAATGAAAGTTCCAAGCAAGCAGAAATGAAAGTCTCTAAAAGCATAAATCAGAAAGCCAGGAGAGGCCTCCAGAGGCATGGAATCCCTGGATATAGCTATATTTACATCCCCCTGTGTTGGCCCAGCCATTGCAATGAAGTTGCTTTTATTGGGGAAGTATAAATTTATTTGTTTTAATTTTTATTTTATTAAACTAAGTTATATAAGGCCGTTCTCATTCAAGTATATCTTTACTTTGTGAGCATTATCCCTGCCCCCTTTCTCACTACCCTTCCCCCTCCACTCTGTTAGTCCCCCTTGTTCCCCTAAAGAGTTTCACTTCTACATTTGTGTCATATATATAGGACCACAAATGACAGAAAACATAGTATTTGACTTTCTGAGACTGACTTAATTCGCTTAAAATACAACTATTTCCAGTGTGTCTATTTTTCTGCAAATGACATAATTTCATTCATATTTAGGACTTAAAAATAACTTCACATACACACACACACACACACACACACACAATTTCTTTATTCATTCCTCTGTTGACAGGCACCAAGATTAGCTCTATAACCTCACTGTTGTGAACTGTGCTGTATGAACACTGAGGTGCAAGCTTCTCTTTGATATGTAGTCTTTTGGGTAAATCACCAAGAGTGGCATAGATAGATGTTGTGGCCGGATTAATGTGTTATTTTATTTTTGATTTTGTTTATCAGGTAGGAACCTGATTTTTATAGTACCAGGACTGGTGTCCATTCGCACCCGCAGTGGATACTGGCTTCTGTCATTCCACATCCGTTTCAGTGTTGGGTGTCAGCAATCTTCCTAATGACTACCACCCTAATGAGGATGAGATGGAATCTCTGTGTAATTCTCATTTGTATTTCTCTGATGGCCAGCGAGGTTGATCATTGTTTCATATGTTTACTGGCCACTCCTATTTCATCTTTTGAAAGGCACCTCTCATTTTATTAGCCTTGTTGGGTTGCTTGATTCCTTGTTTAGTCTTTTGACTTCTTTGTATATTCTAAATACTAATTCTCTACTAGATGGATAGCTAGTGAAGTTTTTCTCCCATCTTGTAGACCATCTCCTGACTCACATAATTGCTGCTTTGCTGTGCAGAGGCTTTTTAAGTTTATGAAGCTCCTCATGTCAATCATTGTTGGCCTTATTTCCTCTCCACTAGAGTCCTGTTCAGAAAGTCCTTGCCTATGTTGATTCTCATCTGCCTTTCCTTGTTTTTTCTACATGAGAGTGACAGGTTGTAGATCAAGGTCTCTGATCCACTTGAAGTTGATTTGCATACAGTGATCTAATTTCATCCCTCTACCTGTAAATAACCAGGTATGCCAGTACCCACAGACGCACAGATTATCTTTTCTCAACATATATTTTTGGCATATTTTTCAAAAATTAAGTCTGAGTGGGTTCATATCTGGATCCTCTCTTCTATTACACTAATATAATATCTGGTTTTATGCCAGTTTCTGCTACTTTCTTAAATATAATAACTGTAGTAACTGAAATTAGGCACTGGGATACCTTCAGCCTCATTCCGTTTGCATAGAATTGCTTTGGCTAACCAGGATCTTTTATGCTTCCTTATGAATTTTAAGGGTTGTTTTTCTATTTCTATGAACCATCTCGGACATTTTCACAATTCTTAGTTCTTCCAATCCATGAGCATGAGAAGTCTTTTTATCTTCTAGTGTCTTCTTCCATGTTTTAAAGTTTTAATGGTAGAGGTCTTTTACTTCCTTGGATAGGTTTATTCCAAGGTTTTATTTTATTGTATTAGACAGTCATGACTAGCACATTTCCATGACTTCTTCTTCAGCACGTTTGTTCCTATTTAGAGGGCTATGGGTTCTTCATACGTCACTTTGTATTCTACCATTTTGTTAAAGTGTCTCTGAGATTGGAGGTCTCAGGCTCTCTCACATATAGAAACACAGTCTACGAACAGAGATGCTTTGACTTCTTTCCTCCTGTTTTTATCCCTTTCATCTCCCTCTTTGTCCAGTGTTTTTGAATTGAGGACACACAGCTGCGACAAGAAACCGGATTGTCTGTATATCCCTTGGTATCATTGCGGTCCTGCCTTATTCAGACAGCTCCACAGTGCCAATTTCTGTAGCTTTTAAGAAGCAAAAAAAATAAACTCTTTCCAGGGGTCTATGCAGCAAGCATAGGGCACCTCCTGGTCCCAATTCCTTAAGCAATAGGAAATCTTTAGTGTACCATGGTGTACAGCCCAGAGTTCAGATACCTTCCCAGCCTGGATTGCAAGCCCTTTCAATCGGCAAGTGCAGTGCATATTGCTCCCCCGTGATGGAAGGTAGAAAAGAAAGAACACAACGTCTTCTCTCCACAGGAAGTGCTGGCCAGCCACTGATGGCTTCAGAACTTACGGTATTAGTTGCACTCCAGCTGGGAAGTTAGGGGCTAAGGGTTTGGGCTTCACTTATAAAAACACAAACGTAAATCAGATAACTAACTTAGAAGCAATTACCATGCACTTTTTCCTCTATTCTTCTGCCAAGGAGTACCTTATCGTAGCCTGCTTTCCTCTGGAGTCTGTCTTTTAAGTCTCAACGATATCTTCTCCTGAGCCAGGAAAGACAATAAGTATGCACCTTGCATACTGCAAAAGGGGCTGATACATGTACTGGATACCCACATTGCACAAAAGAGAGTCTGGGTTTCCTAACCAGCAGGCTCTACAGACTTACTCAAGTCTGCCTGATGAACCTCCCAAGAACATATGGACTGTTAGTGTTTAGTTTACAAAAGAAAGCAAGCAAGAAAGCAAAGCTAAAGTCCAGTACTTTTTATTACAGCAAAACCTGGTTCCTTTTGTGTACTAGTTAGTACAGTATCTGTGGTTATATGAAAATAAACATCCTTAACGTAATTAAGCCCAACTGTCTGTCGAATGCAATGTTCTCAAGGTCTACCGTGAGTGCTCTTGCAGAATAGCCTAGATATATCCATGATCAGTCCTCCCTTGCACAACTGAATCGCACCTCTCCAATTGTCTTCAGTTGCCCTTTTATGTTACACATCTCGTGGTCTATTTCCCATAGTACTGGGAGTGAAGTCCACTAACTACGCCTACTTTTTAGGAAGTTTGTCCTGCTACCTTCTTTTACTGTGAATTCCAAAGGACAGACAGAGATCCTCTCGTTAGCAAAAAGACACTTGAGCTACTGGATTCACTGAGAAACAGTAGAGACCACTAGGTCAGCGCTTCTACACCAGGAGTGACCGCTAGGACAGTGCTTCTACACCAGAAGTGACCGCCAGATCAGCGCTCCTACAACAGGAGTGACATTCCCAACCTATGCCTAGGCACCACGGAGCCAGGCTTTTCAACAGCATTAAGCCCAGATGCAAGAAATCTCTCCACCTTTACAGAAGCTGTAGTGCGTCGCCAGATCAGGAAGAGAAGGGAACACTAGCTGTCCATGCTTAGACTGAAGCAGCTGTGCTAACTCCATGTCAACCAAGACTGTTGAGGCTACTGATCTAGCAAGACACCTCTGTCTATGTTTCATCTTAAGAATTAGCAAGTAACTGTTCAAGTAAATGAATAAGGAGAAAAGACAATTTTCACATAAATATAAAAGGTCCAAACAGAAGAAAAGGTGACAGATATTTCCTTGAATAAAAGCATCTTAGGAATTCAGTCAGAAAAAAAAAATTGTTGAAGAATGGGCTTGTTAAACGCAAGATTCTGGGTACATGAATCTGGGTACATGAAGCTATATGTCCCAAACTGTGAGACTCATTCAAATTCCCTAAGGTGATGTTAGGTGTGTCACTAAAACAAATTCTATAGTCAGATGAGCTTGGGGAAACTGCAATAAATACTCAAGGTCATCAAATCTCAAAATATGCCTGCAGAGTTTCACTGTAAATATTCACTGTAAATAAAGAAGAAAATGGACCTGACTTTTGCCCACTCAAATTTTCTAAATAGAATAGTTTTATATGAGGACTCTTTATTTATTTTCAATAAATTGTCTACGAATATTCCCCTAGGACCCGGGTATTATGTATATGTGCCCCGTGTATGTGGAAGCACTCACCCATGTGCTTGTGTGGAGAATCCAAAGGTTCATACAGGCTTTCTTTCTGTATGGCCCTCCAACTTCCTTTTAGAGACAGGGTCTGTCCTTGAATCTGGAGCTTGGAGTTTCAGCTGGACTGCCTGGCCAATGGGCCTCTGGGATCTGCTCCATAGTGCCGGTTATGGATGCCCCACGACACTGGCTTTTGCTTGGGCACGGGAATTCCTTGTGTTTTCCCAAGAGAGCATTTTACCTACTGAATCCCCTCTCAAGCCCCAGCTGGTACTTAGATATTTTGCAAACCCTTTCTGTGGGCCAGGTGCTGTCCTCAATACTTTAGAATGATTAATTCACTTGCGTTTCCTGACACACCTGTGAAGTAGATACTATTGTGTATGTGATTTGTGAAACACAGTCTTGCTGAACAACCCAGGCTGTGCTCTAACTTGTAACTCTTGCGATTATTCTAGGCACCCCATTGATATGTATTTCCATGCTGTGGCTCCAATAAAGTCTTTCTGTTAGAGTGATCTGGAGGCAAAGTTAAGAACTAGTGCGTACTGGGCTGAGAGTGCCAGTACGGGCATTGCCAAAATAAAGCACATAGCAAGAGACAGCGTGTACTCAGAGGCACACTACAGATACAGTCAGGGACTGCGGCCTGATGGAGGATTTAGGGAGTAGAGCTCCTGCCTCTCACTTTACACACAGGAGAGGAGAGAAAATTGAGCCTGAAAGGAAAGTCTTCCTAAGAGCTCGCAGAGGTAGCTCGTTCCTGTTCCTCTTCCTGATGTAAATGTCTCTCTACTCCTGACTCTATCATTGCTCATCCTGAAGACTGAACAAGTCACACTGTGCTATTCTGAAAATGGAAACAAGTCACTCCCTATTGATGGTAGTGACCTTGAGAGCTGCTAAAGTCCCCCCAGTCGTCTTCCAGCTTGACTCTCCAACCCCTGCATTGGTTTCCTTAAGTGATGAATACTTCTTTAAAAATATGTATTATTTGAGAGAGAGAGAGAGAGAGAGAGAGAGAGAGAGAGAGAGAGGGAAGGAGTGAGAGAGAATGCTTGGGGTGCCTTGGGAGACCAAAAAAAGGTATCAGAGCTCCTAATGATGGAATCATAGACGTTTTGAGAACCAAACTAGTCCTCTGCAAGAGCAGCAAGTGTTTTAAACACTGGGCCATATCTTCAGGCTCATAACTTCCTTAAAGAGCAAAGTACATTTCATTCCATTGACTTCTCTGGGTTAATTTTCCCTGTTTAAACAATCCTTAATCCATATATGAATCCAATATCATACATTACATGATAAATATATCCAATTTTTATTTGTCAGACAACTAAATAAAAAGGAAATGGTGGTATTTAACAAAAAGAAGAACTGGGAACAAAGCACAAGCTCTGAGTCTTTAATTTCTCCAAAGTGTTCCTGCTTGCCATGGCAGGTAGCTGTACTATAGAGCACTCTTCCGAAGAAGGGAGCTCTAAATTGCTGGGAGGTAGAGATGAGTACCCTTTGAAGGTTAGTGTGGGAGGGAAGACTAGGGAGCCACCCCACAGCTGCAGAATCTGCCAAAGTCCCTGGAAAAGTAGCATAAATTCTGCCCCCACACATGTCACTGTCGCTGAGCCAGGCGTACTAGGTCTAAGAACAGGAGCCTTGAAGAGAGCTCCTGACGTAGGCCTGTGTGTCCTCCTCCAAGCCCTGAGTCAGGCCAGGCAGAGAGGAACAGGTCTGCCACAGAGCCCTAAGAGCTTTCCTCTGTCCTGGTCCAGATCATCCCCGGACCTGGTGGCTACCCGATGCCTGTTTCCTGTGTCGTGTGTCCAGCTGTACACAACACAGAAGACACAGCTGGCTTGCCTCTCCCCAGAAGGAAACTCAGTTAAAAGATGAGCTTTCTAGACCATTAACACTGATCTAAGGAGATGGAAAATAAGCAAATACAGATCTGCATGAGCAAACAGGACAGAGGGGAACACAGGAAGGATCAGACACAACAGGGTCAAGGAAGCAGCGAAGTGCTTAGAGCATGCAAGAGAAACAAAGAACGCTCATAATGCATGTGTGGAGGGATGGCGAGCCTCGATATCACAGAGTGCTAAAGAAATTCTACCTTGTTATGTGTAGGCTTAAGTAGCATTTTTTTGATGAGCCCTAAGGAGAAAAGAGAGTTAATCAACATCCAAGTCCCACCTCTTCCATTAGGAAATCCTCTCCAACCTCTCTAATTTACATGGATGTCCCCTTTCTGTGTCGTGTTCTTGAATGGTTTTGCCTATGTTTATTTGCCCGTCTTATCTGCTTTTGGGTGGGGGGATGCATGGGTGCCAGCACACAGATGTAGAAGTAAGAGGACACCCTTCAGAAATTCTCTCCTTCCATCATATGAGTTCCAAGTATCAAAGCCAGATCATCAGGTTCAGCCACGAAGGCCTTTACACACTGAGACATTTTACTGTGTCTATGTTTATCTTGTGTTCTGAACTGGACACAAGCAATTTGAGTCAGGCCAAGGTGTACACTTGAAGACCATAGCCCAAAGTTCGGGTGTGTCTCAGAGTCTCTGGTGGTCTTCCAACAGCAAAACAGAAAGGGAGTCAAAAGTTCAGGTATGAGACACTGAAAGAATAAAGTGGGTCCTTTAAGTCAGCTCAAGCAGAAGGTGGAGAAGCCAGCACCGTGTGACCTGATAGGGACGTGTGAGGAAGATGAGGCCATCTCAGAGGGCAATATGTGAGAAAAGCTGAAGAAAGGAAACCACACGGCAGGGGCCCCATGTCCTTTACTTATGGCTAGAATCCTCTTATGAGTGAGCACATACNATCCCAAATTTCCTGAGAAACCACCACACTGATTTCCAAATTGGTTGCACAAGCAAAGCTCTGCTTATCTCAGTAGAGACCTCAAAATTACTCTTCTATATTGTTCAACATGTAGAATGAAAAAAACAAGCTATTGACTCTTCAAAAATTACAAAGAAGAAATCTCAATACATGTAAGATGACTTACTTATGAAAACAGTATTCAAGTGTTAGCCTCCCTTAATCTCTATAATATTATGAAATAATATATATTTCCTGTATCTAATCATAAGCATACACACACACACCATCAATGGTTCTCTTGATGTCTACAGAATGTATACTAATACCAGCAAAGCTTAAGACATTAGAACTTTATACTCTTGTGCTGGTTACTCTTGTCAACTCAGCACAAACTAGAGTCATCTGAGAAGAGGGAACCTCAACTGTGAAAATGCTCCCAACAGATTGGCCTGTGAACAAACCTGTAGGGCATTTTCTTGATTGATGATTGACGTGGAAGGGCCTGGCCCACTATGAACAGTGCTACTCCTGGATTGGTGATCCTGGGATATGTAATAAAGAAAACTGAGCAAGCCAGGGGGAGCAAGCCAGTAAACAGAATTCTTCCATAGCCTCTGCTTCAGTTCCTAGCTCAAGGCTCCTGCCCTACTTGAGTTCCTAACCTGATTTGCCTCCTTGATGGAATATGAACTATAAGGTAAAATAAACCCTTCCCTTCTCTAAGTCATTTTTGGCCATGGTGTCTTTACCACCGCAAAACAAAACAAAACAAGCAAAAACACTATGAAAACTAAACCAATGCTCTAGCCATAATCAGACTGTGAGGTAGACCTTATATCCAAGAGCCACCAAGTAAGGAATGCTGCATGAATGCCATTTTAAAACACTACCCTAAATTGCAAATGAGACCCTGGAAACTACCAAACTACATAGCTTTCAAAGAATTGTTAAGAAAGACTGCAAGTGTGTCCTCCTAGCTAACAAAACAAAGGTCAGGCGATCCTAAAATACTCTGTTCTTCTTAACATTGTTCAGCTGGAGACTACAGCCACAGAGCCTATTGTGTGTTTCCTAGAAGTCAGAGCTGGCTTTTCAAAAAGTTAAATAATTCATTTTACAATAAGCCCCCAAAGGCATACCAGTTAGCATTTAGGCTAAGTATGTGTGACGTCACCCACAGCTGCTTTGTCTGGACCCTTTCAGCAGGGCTCCCCCCTCCCCTCTGTGAGTGCTCTTGGAGTCTGGTGCAAAAGCAGCTACAGAATCACATTCTCTGCCTAACAGGCCCCTGTGATGTGCTTGGAAAACCTCGTTTTTTCAGAATAGCCACAGTAACAGAACACATTTAATACCAGAAATGTCAAACCAATAACTTAGCAAAAAATAAATAATAATAATAATAAAAACACTCTAACACTATCATGAGAAGGGATACCATGCCTGACAAGTTTATAAATTGTGTGTTTGTGTATGTGTGTGTGTGTGTGTGTGTGAGAGAGAGAGAGAGAGAGAGAGAGAGAGAGAGAGAGAGAGAGTTGGTTTTACTTCTTTTTTTTTAAATCCAGGGTTACCTGAGATCATTTTCATGCACATGTATAAAATGCTTTAAGCATATTCTTTTCTAGAGGGTTTTTTTTTAGTGTCACATAAGAGCCACTATTGCAAGCATACATCTTTGGTTTTATGTAAATTTCATTCTAAACATCCATGAACATAAAAGAGGCATTATTCGTACAAACGTCACAGTTGTCTGTGTGAAAGAATCAGCTAAGGGTTGCATTATTGACCCTGGGTCTAGCAGTGAGAAACTGAAAAATAATTTGGATTGGGGAAAAGATCACTCAGAACTACCCAAGGCCCCTCAGAATGAAAAGTGATTTAAACCCAGCTTATATTGGCCTAGTTAAGCAAGGTTACAGTTTGGTACTTATTTCCTTTATTCTCGGTGTTTTATCACAGAAAGACTCTCTTCTCAGTCTCCTTTAGGATTAGATTAGAGACACAACCTGCATGTATGTTATATGTGTAAAACCAGGAACACATCATTTGACACGCTACAACAGTGAATGTGGGATACTTCATTAGCTCCTAAGTGTTTCTGCCTGCTGGCCATCTACCTACCAAGGAGCCAGAGATATGAGAACCACGTCCAGGTTATCTGTAAGGAGCAAATGTCTGTCCTGTCTCAGGCTAGGGCAGCAACCACCAGCAGAACACGCTAGGAGAAGCTAAACATTAAACCCAGCCATTCCCAGGCAGTTTTCTCCAGGCTCCTTCTGTTAGGCAAGACTCCAATTCCCACATAAATGGTCATTCCCACAGCAAAAGACTCTGGAGCCTTGTGACATCTGTGTGGTGATTTCCCCCATAAAAAGCACACATCAGTATTTCTCCTGCTGAAGGACTGGGCTCTGTATGTACACATTTCTTAGCCCCAGGAGGACCTGGTTAGGCAGCTCCCAGCTTTGAGTGCTCAGTGTGGTCAAAGAGTTCTGTTCTTTCCCACACAGACTTTGCTTTGTGTCATTGCTTTCTATTTTAGGACATGGGTGTGCTTACATTAATTTGATGATTCTCTCTAGAAGGAACACATGGAATGTGTAATGCTGCCTTCGTTCTTAACAGCTTCCGTAAAGTGAGGCTGCTGGATCCCCTACCATTCTCAGAAAAACGGGGGTGGAACATTTGGGGATTTGGATCTTCTTTTTTGTGAAAACATTTTTTTTTCTCTTTGCCATGGAGAACTCTCCATATAGCATTTTCCAAAAGGGTTAGCCAAGAACACATCCTAAACAGGAAGCGTTCCATGTGTTACCATTTAGCCTTGATCCATCACTTAAACATGGGAGCGGTTAAAAATGCATGGCCCCCAGCAGTGTGAACTCGTGCACATGGCCCTGGACAGGTGCCTGGGGTTCTCTTTCATTTCCTAAGCACTTGCATGTTGTAACCTGGATTGAGTTCCACAAAGAGGGAAGAGATGAACGAAGTTGTAAATTCATTTTCTCGGAGGAAAGCAGGATAGGAGTACGTGCATTGAACAGAGAGGTGGGAGTAACTAGAGAAGCACTTATATGCTATGGTGCTGATGGGAGACATTAACTCCATTCTGGTGGTTTCTTAAATGGTGTAAGGAGGACTAAGAATGTAGCTCACTTGGCAGAACCCTTACCTTGCATGTGTGACATCCTGGGTTCAATCTCCAGTGTGAAACAAATCAGATAATGGTGTTACACACTTTCATCTGAGCGCTTTAATTCCTACATCCCTTTAATTCTTACGTCGTAGGCGGCTTGACCAGCTGATCAAGGCCATCCTTGCGAAGGCAGTTCAGGGCCAGCCTGAGATGCATGAGACGCTGTCAAAAGCAAAATGGTATGAGTAGACCTCACCTTGACGGTTCTGATAATGAATCAAGACTGGTCTACTAGGGATGGGTAAAGAAATGGAGAAGGAAAGGCAAGAGAGGGTAGCAGGTACCACAGATGCAACAAAGCATAATGTTGGCAGGAGGCTGCTTGTTCATTTCCTGGCTGCCCAGACTCCTGAAATGATCACACAGAAAGCTTTATTAATTGCAATACTGTTTGCTCAATAGCTTAAGCATATTCCCAGCTAGCTCCTACATCCCAAACTAACCCATCTCCATTAATCTGTGCATCACCACGAGGTCGTGGCCTTCTGGCAAAGTTTCTGTGGGGTCCGGCACAGGAGTCTGGCCCTGGCCCTGGCAGCTCCATGGCTTCTCACTGACTCTGCCTTCTTTCTCCCAACAATCAGTTTAGTTTTCCCACCTAGCTCTGTTCTGCTAAGCCACTGGGTGAAACAGATTTATTCATCAACCAATAAAAGCAACACATAGACAGGATTTCTTACACCAGCATAATATCAGCGTGTATGGGAATGCCACAGTGAAGTCTATTCATGTGTATAACTAATTAGCAATAATAATTATAATAATAAAAGAATTGTCTTACAACATTCTTTTTTATCACCTTTGATCCCTTACTTAATTTCTAGCCTCTGCTCCTCTATTAGAAAGTGATGGGTTTGTTTCCAGTCTGTTTAAATTTTCAGCTTATGTCTGCTGGCCAGATTGAAAAGTGTTCTCATTTCTTTTAACAGCAGATTTAATTTTACTTATTTGCTTTCCTTATCTCCTCTAGTCATCACCCATGAACTCTGGCTACTTTCAGTATGCAGTTCTGTAATACTTTCCAGAATGGAAGAGACTGCCTTCCTGGAAATATTAAGGGACCTGAGGTAAGAAATGATATCTCCATTCAAACTACTTGGGCAAATTGAAATAGTGCAATATTTGTCAGGGTGCTGGGTAAAGTTTTATTTTAGAAGATGCTGATTTAAATTACTTTGGTTTTAGAGGTCAATGATGAGCTGATGCTTTCATCTTTCCCCATTACCAACAACTACCCATCTACCCATCTCCCTCTCTCTCTCTCTCTCTCTCTCTCTCTCTCTCTCTCTCTCTCTCTTTTCTTCTTTTTCATTCCTCATACTGTAACAGGTCTTGAAATACCTATGATAACTTTGACACCAATAACTTTGGTCAATTCATAGAGCTTTGTCACAGCATGTGCTCATTGGATTTAAAAAAAAAAACATTAAATTTACAGAAGGTCCTTAAGTCACAAACTTGGCCAAGTGAGTTGTAAAAGATGCATTGGAACCATCTCATAAGGATGTCAAGATGATGGTGAGGGTCCAGAAGATGTTAAGTCAAGTGAGGCAAGCCATTCCAAGCTCTGGAGCAGAGGTAGCATGATCTCAGCTGTGCTAGGAAGTGACCAAACCTTGGTGAGCAACAAGGTGAAGCTGACACAAACTCCACAGAGAAATGACAGAGACAGGAGATTGCCTGTTGAAATGGACTCTGGTGGTGACAAGAGGAAAAAGGCAATACTTCCAGATTTTCCTTCCCCACATTTATTTGGGTTTTTGTTTGTTTGTTTTTGTCTTAATTTAGTCAAAATTTGACAATCTATCTTTATATATGACAGCAATAGTTCTAATTACCTGATGATAAAACTTATTCTTATTATTGCTGTTTAAACTCTAGTTTCTCCCTTACATTGCATTAAAAAAAAAAACTCGGGCAAAGTACCAATGAATGAAGAATATAGAGTTGCTGGAAACACTCTCATCCTCTTCCTGGACTCTGAGCATCCCTGCCCCAGTCTCCAACAAGCTACTCCATCACTTAAGACCCAGAAAACCTTGGGATCACAGAAGAATACTTCCCAGAGAAGATTTATAGATGCAACCAAGCATTCCAGAGTGTCAAGCTTTGGAGAAAAACTTGGATCCCACTTGATTCACTTGGAATCATGGCA
>LOEQ01004626.1:132456-154778 GCA_001685075.1 Bramus lutescens | reverse complement strand
TACGTCCATCTTGGGCTGGAGCTTCATGGTCTGCCTGACTCTGCTTTCTTTCTCACACAGTTCTGTTCTGTCTATTCCACCCACCTAAGGGTTGGCCTATCAAAAGGCCAAGGCAGTTTCTTTATTGACCAATGAAAGTAACACATAGACAGATGACCCTCCTACATCAGAATACTATACTCAACAATGATTTTGATCACTATTGATGGAGAAAACAAAATATTTCATGGCAAAACCAGATTTAAACAATGCTTCTCCTCAAATCCAGCCTTACAGAAAGTACTGGGGAAAAATACAACTCAAGGATGTATTCAAAAAATACAGAAAACAAATACCGCACACCATCAAATCCATCCTTCTACTCCATGCAAGGAACATATCTCAAACTCAAGAACAGACATTACATCAGAGTAAAGTGCTTGAAAATGATTTACCAGTCAGATAAACCTAGGAAACAAGTTATCCTAATATCTAACAAAATAATCTTCAAATTAAAATCAAACAGAAGAGATGGAAAAAAAAAACACTTCATACTCACCATAGGAAAAATCCATCAAGGTGAAGTCTCAGTCCTGAACATCTATGCCCCAAGTACAATAGCATCCACATAAGTAAAAGAAATATAACTAAAGCTTAAATTGCAATCAAACCCCACACACTAGTAATAGGAGGCTTCAAAACCCCACTCTCCCCAATGGACAGGACAACCAGAAAGAATCTAAATGGAGAAGTAAGGGATTGAACAAATATCAAGACTCAAATAGACTTAACAGATGTCTACAGACCATTTCACCCAAACACAAAAGAATAGACCTTCTTCTCAGTACCTAATGGAACCTTCTCTAAAATTCACCGCATACTCTATAACAAAGTAAACCTCAAGAGATTTTAAAAAAAATTGAATAACCTACTGTATCTTCTATATATCCTTGGCTTAAAGTTAGAATGCGATAACAGCACTAATTGCAGAAAGCCTACAAACTCATGGAAATTGAAGAGTGCTCAATTAAAACAACCCTGAGTCAAGGAAGAATAAAGAAAAAAATTAGACTTCCTATATTTCAATGAAAATGAAGGCACAAGTACCTGAATCTATGGGACACTATGAAAGTAGTGCTAAGAAGAATGTTCATAGCACTTAAGTACCTACATAAAGAAAGTAGAGAAAACTCTAATGACTCAACAGCTCACCTGAAAGCTCTAAAACAGAAAGAAACAGGCTCACCCAGGAGGAGTAAATGACAGGTAATAATTAAAGTTAGGGCAGAAATCAACAAAATAGAAACAAATAAAACAATATAAAGAATCAATGAAACAAATAGATAATTCTTTGAGAAAATCAACAAGATAGACAATCCTGTATCCAAACTAATTAAAGGGTAGAGAGAGGACATCCTTTTAACAAAATCAGGAGCACAAAAGGGAATAGATCAAAAGGTAGTGAGGAAATCTAGAGAATAATTAGGTCATAATTCAACAACCTGTACTCCATAAAATTGGAAAATGTAAAAAAAAAGGGTAATTTTCTGGATAGGTACCACATACCAAAATTAAATCAAGACCAGATGAACAAATTAAATATGCCTATAACTCCTAAGGAAATAGAAGCAGTCATCAAAAGTCTCCAGACCAAAAGAAGCCCTGGTCCTGAGGCTTTTAGGGCATAATTCTACCCTAACTTCAAAGAAGAGCAAACATGTTCTTTAGGAGCTAATACTCCACAAATTTTTCCATACAAAAGAAACAGAAGATACGTTGCCAAACTTTTTATGAGGCTACAGTTACCTTGATACCAAAGCCACACAAAGACTCAATCATAAAGAGAATTACAGACCAATCGCCCTCATGAACATTGATGCAAAAATATTTAAAAATATTGGCAAATTGAATCCAAGAACACATAAAAAAAATCATCCACAATGATCAAGTTGGCTTCATCCCAGAGATACAGAAAAGGATCAACATATTAAAATCTATAATATGGTTCACCATATAAGTAAGCTGATAAAGACACATAATCATCTCCTTAGATGCTGAAAAAACATCAGACAAATTCCAAAACTCCTTTATGATAAAGGTCTTGGATAAATCAGGAACACATGGAACATATGTAAATATAATAAAAACAAAATACAGCAAGTCAACAGCCAACATCAAATTAAATGGATAGAAATTCAAAGCAATTTCACTAAAATCAGGGACAAGACAAGGCTGTCTACTATCTCCATATCTATTCAACATAGGACTCAATGTCCTAGCTAAAGCAATAAGACAATAAAAGGAGATTGAGAGAATACAAATTAGAAAGTAAGAAGTCAACCTTTTGTTATTTGCAGATGATAAGATAGTATACATAAGTGATGCCAAAAATTCAATAACTGAACTCCTACAACCAAGGAACACCTTCATTAATGTGACAGAATACAAGATTAACTTTAAAAAGTCAGAAGCCCTCCTACATAGAAATGATAAAGAAGCTGAGAAAGAAGTCAAAGAAAGATGATTTTTCACAATAGTCACAAATATAATAAAATATCTTGGAATAAGACAAACCAAAGTATTGAAAGACCTGTTTGAAAAGAACTTAAATCTTGGAAAAAAGAAACTGAAGAAGGTACAAGAAAATGGAAAGACCTCCCATGATCTTGGATAGGTAGGACCAACATAATAAAAATGGGAATCCTACCAAAAGCAATCTATAGATTCCATGCAATCCCCCCTGAAAATCCCAACACAATTCTTCACAGACCTTGTAAGAACAATAATCAACCTCATATGGAAAAATAGAAAACCCAGGATAGCCAAAAAAAAATCCTGTACAATATGGGAACTTCCAGAGTCATCACCATTTCTGCCATCAAGTTCTATTAAAGAGCTATAGTAATGAAAATAGCCTGAAATTGGCATAAAAACAGAGGCAGACCAATAGAATTGATTCAAAGATCCCCCTGTTAATCAGCACAACTATAAACACATGATTATTGAAAAGAAAATAAAGGTATATAATAGAAACATAAAGCATCTTCAACAAATAGTGCTAGCGTAATTGCATGTCAGCATATAGAAGTAAGCAAATAGATCCATATCTATCCCCATGCACAAAACTCAAGTCCAAATGGATGAAAGACCTCAATATAATTCCAGACACACTGAAACTCATAAAAGAGAAAATGGAATGTAGTCTTGAATGCATGGGCACAGGAGACTACTTCCTAAATATAACACCAGTAGAACAGACACTGAGTGCAACAATAAATATAGGGGAACTTCTGAAACTGAGACGCTTCTGTAAAGCAAGGGATACAGTCAATAAGACAAAAAGGCAGTGTCCTGAGTGGGAAAAGATCTTCACCAACCCACTCCAGACAGAGGACTGATGTCAAAAATATATAAAGAACTCTATAAATTATAAGCCAAAATATAAAATGTTCTAATTAAAATTGGGGTAGAGATCTAAACAGAGAATTCTCAACAGAAGAATTTCAAATGACCAAAAGAGACTTAAGGAAATATTCAACATCCTTATCCATCAGGGAAATGAAAATCAAGATGAATCTAAGATACATCTTACACCAGTCAGAATGGCTAAGATCAAAAGTATCAATGATAGCTTATGCTGGAGAGGATGAGGAGTAAGGAGAACACTCCTCTATTGCTGTTAATATTGCAAATTTGTATGGTCACTTTGGAAATCAATATGGCAGTTTCTCAGAAAATTGGGAATCCATCCACCTAAAGAACCAGCAATTCTACTCTTGGTCATATACCCAAAGGATATTTAATTATAACACAAGGACATTTGTTCAACTATGTTCAAAGCAATGTTATTTGTAATAGCCATAACCTGGAAACAACCTAGATGCCCTTCAACTGAAGAATGGGTTAAATAATATGTAGTAAGTGCATTTAGTCAATGGAGTACTACTCAGTGGTTAAATAAATAAATAAATAAATAAATAAATAAATAAATACCAATGACACCTTTAAATTTGCATGCATATGGATGAAACTAAAGTAAATCATCCTGAGTGAGGTAATCTAGACCTAGAAAGATGAGCATGATAAGTACTCATTCATATAAATGGATATTGGATGTAACAAAGAATAATAAGTCATGAACACAGAGAAGCTAGGTAACAAGTAGAACTCTAAGAGAAACATGCATGGATCACCTGGGAAGGGACAAGTTCTCCTGAGAAAATTGGGAGCATGGAGGGGGGAGAGAAAGAAAGATAGAAGAGGAGGAAGATGGGAGAAGTTGAGAAGGGAGGAAAATTGAGGGAATTGGATGATTGAGACAGGGGACGAACAGAGAGGGAGAGCAAGGAAAGAGGTATCTTGATTAAGGGAGCCATTATGAAGCTAGCAAGAAACCTGGCACTAAAGACATTCCCAGGAATTTACAAGGGTGACCACAGCTAAGACCCAAATAAATTGAGGAGAGGGTACCTGGACTGACCTTGCCCTGTGTTCAGATTGATGACTATCTTAAACGTCATCATAGAACCTTCATGCAATTCTTGGAAGTAGATCCAGAGATTGACATTGAAGCCCTGGACTGAGCTTCCAAAGTCCAGTCGAAGAGAGAAAGGAGTGATAATATGAACAAAGGGGTCAAGATCATGACGGTGCTAACCACTGAACTAGTTTACCTGAGCTAATAGTACTTCACTTACTCTGGCTTGACAGCAAGGAAACCCGCATGGAGCCAAACTAGGCACACGGAATGTGGGGCAGACTGCGGGCAACAGTCAGAGACACCAGGATTTATCCCTACTGCTTGTACTGGCTTTTTGTAACCCTTTGTCTTTAGAGGAATATCTTGCTCAGCCCAGATACTATGTGGAGGGCTTTTGCCCTGCCTCAAAGCAATGTGCTAGAGTTTGGTGATTTCCTTTGGGGAACCTTACCCTCTCTTAGGAGTGAATAGGGGTTGGGATGGGAAGGAAGATGAAGGGAGTGGGAAGAGGGGAGGGAGTGTGAACTGGGATTGATATATAAAAGGAGAAAAAATATTTTTATATAAATTAATTAATTTTAAAAATGAGTGCTACTGTACAAGTCAGAAACTGATGCCAATGAAATGGACACAGCTGTGCCAATTAAAAGGAATATTCTCTTCCATGCATAGAAAGAGAAGTAAGGTTTTCTTAACTAAACTAATACATGAGTGTTACATACAATCGGTGGTTTGAAGAATGTATCATTCTGTGAAAGGATATGTATTTGTGCAGAAAATATGAGTAATGGCTTTAGGATGATGAGTTTATATCTGAGAAGTGCGATGGAATGATCCTTAAATATACAGTATGAAATCATAGACACTAACCATAACATTTACTGTGGTTGCATGTATAATTGTAACCTTCACAAACCATGAATGAAATGACTTTTTCTCAATATAAGAAACTAAACCTAACAGATTTCCCAAAAATCGAAGTTTGCATCCATCTGAGAATATAGTGATAGGGTCATAGGGCTGTTATCATATCTGTTAGACCACAGCTGTTACACAAAAGTTTATTTGAACTCTGTTTTCACTACACAATCACTAATTGTATAGCTAAGCTGTCATAATGTGGGAGCTGATAGAGGAAAAACCTTCATTAGAAAGAAAACAGGTCACATTGATGCCAAGAGTCTGGAAAATCAAAGGTGACGAATCATCTCTTCATTTTCCCTATTAGAAGTTGTTTGCCCAGCTTTGAGGATTGCTGGGGTGCCTGCTTCTGTTCCTCTTGCTTTCTGTACTTCCTCTGTCCTGACTCGAGTGCTTATCCCCACAGTCTTACAGATCAGGAAATCATGGTCAGTTATCTTAGAATTCGAATAGCAGAATTTTTATGCATGCTAAAGGCCTTCAGTAATTTGGTTTATGCTTAGATAATTGGCATTTTTTCATTCTCTTATGTCCTGTGCTGTAATTATTTGAGTCACACACTAAGATACCACAAATATATTTAGCATATTGTATATAATAGAGAATACATTTGCAGTGTTGGCAACATAGACTGCAGCTTTTAAGGAATGATGCCTATAAGGCAATTTCCTTAATTTTCAGATCAAACTGAGCAAGAACAAGAATGTTGACACAATAAACCCTCATTTTGTCATATATAGGTACGAAATTTTAATTGCTTCTTCCAAGCATACCTATCTCACTGGCAATAAAGATAATAAGTAGGCCTTCAAATATCAGGATTTGACCTATCTTTAAATATCTGTTTTAATATGTTTTATTTTAATTTTGTTTTTTTTTGAGACAGGGTTTATCTGTAGCTTTGGAGCCTGTCCTAGCACTAGCTCTTGTAGACTAGGCTGGCCTCGAACTCACAGAGATTCTCCTGCCTCTGCCTCTTGAGTACTGGGAGTAAAAGAGTGTACCACCATCGCCTGGCAAAATACAAAATATCTGTTTTTTTATTTTAAAAATATTAAACATGTATATAATAACATATAATATAAATGATTATTTTAATCCAAGAACTCATGAATCAATTCTTTTTTAATTTGTGACTTTTTAATTTTATTGTGACTCCCTTTTGGTAGTCATAATACCATCCATGATGGTTTACAGACATGTAGAACCAGAAATAAGAAATGTTCAGTTAGCTGGACTGGGAATAGAAACATGCCAAGAAAATATGCTTGGAGAGAAAAGTAGGATGCTAGCAGGGAAAGCATCCAAGCATATGGAGGGTGACATGGGAGAATTAGGACAGAAAGTGATGACAAGAAGAATGGGTGATTAAAACCGAAAAGTTTAGATAGACTGTTGGGCCAGGGAAATGAAAACTAAAGTTAGTGTTCTGCTCATTACCCATTCAAGTTTGATCAGTGGTTCTAAAGCTTCTGTGGTAATCACAATGGTGACAGACATATGAGACTCAACAGAATATCCCTTTCAGGCCATGTGCATTCTAAGGAACATATAAAATGGGAACGTGACTCACCATATCCCCTTAAAGATGTGCATCCACAGGCGAACAGATGATTATCATTCTGCACCTCTGGATAGTCATATATTTATAGTGTCCTTTTATTTTCAGTATAACTAAAACAGTTTAGGTACTACATATGAAATAACATCTACTTTGAAATCATTAGTTTACAATAATTTTAAGCCTGGTACATTCAGAAATTTTAATTAAAAGCTAAAAGCAGAGTGAAATTAAAGTCACATTTGTGGTTCTTTTTTATCATTTTTTTAAATCTCAAGCTATAAAGTCAAGAACAGATTGATTTTTTAGTAGACAATTTCTTCTTTGTACCTTATTACATGTCACTGAAAAATATATTACTATTTTTTATGTGTGCCTGATTAGGAGGCAGAGTCTCATATGCTATGTGTTTCCATGTGGTTGTCAAATGGCCAGTATGGAGTTGCTTCTATATATCTACTTTGTACATGAACTCTAGAGGTCAGATTCTGAAGAAATCACATTACCTGAATGTTCTGTCCAACTAGCTTCTGTGTCCACATTTGGAAATGTATTGTTTCAGCAATCTGTTCTCTAACTAGAACCTACAATGAACAGTGGTGGTCAGAATCCATGGATCCTCCAGTATCTGAGAGTCATAGCTGAACACTTCATAAATCTGGGTTTGTCTAATTCACAAAGTCATCATCACCCTTATGTTACATTATTTCGGTTCAACTGGAGCAATTTGCTTTACTTGCTACTGGATATTACTGTCTTGCTTGAACTATAACCTTGTGAAATATAACTTGTTTGATAGAATCTGCTAAGTACTATGAGCTTTCTGATTAACTCAAATTACCCGTAAGTCCTGCAGCTGGGCCTGTTTCTTCATGCGTGGCAGATCCCAAGTACTGGACTGGGTTCAAAGGAGGAGTGTATTACTAGCTGCCAAATCCTCCTTAATTAGTACAGGCTTGGTCATAGTTTGTGGCTTCAGAAGACAGTTCCAGATGCTATAATACAATTAAAAAACTCTGAGAGACATTTCATGTATGAATGGGTCTCTTTTCTGCCTAATATCATAGCTAAAGCTTATAGATAAACCAACCTGGAGATGGCTAATTTTATTCCTCATCTACTCCAGTATTATATTTGTTATGTAGGGTACACAAAATTATCTGCTTAATCATATTTTTACCTTATTCTGTGATTCTGATATTTTGTTTGAGTTTATTCATGTTTATTTTCAGTGGTTTTCTTCTTACATAGTGGAATAAGGTTTGAGAACAGTATGAACAAAGAATAATTGCTATGATTATTTTTCAGGAAGAATGGAAATAGAAGCATAAGTTTACAAGTCAACTTGATAAAAAGAAAGTAAAACACTTTCACCATTAGAACAACCGTTTTCTTTACAAAAATAAAACAAACTATATTTTTTTCATTATACATACCAACCAAGTTCCCACTCCCTCCCCTCCTCCCATTTCCTCCATACACACATCCCACCCCACCCCTAGCCACTCTTCTGAGAAGGTAAGGCACATTGCTTGGGGAAGGTCCAAGGCCCTCCTACTATATCTAGGCTGAGCAGTGTCTCATCCAAAGACAATGGGTTCCAAAACATCCAGTACAAGCACTAAGGATAAATCCTAGCCAGTGGCCCCTCAGTCTTCCCCAGCCATACAACTGTCAATGACATTCAGAGGTACTAGTTTTGTCCTCTGCTTGTTCCTTCACAGTCCTGCTGGTGTTGGTGAACTCCCATTAGCTTAGGTAAAAGGTTTCAGTGAGTAACCCATCGTGGTCTTGACGTCTTTGCTCATATTCTGATTCCTTCCACTCTTCAATTGGACTTTGGGAGCTCAGTTCAATGCTCAGTGTGGGTCTCTGCCTCTGTTTCTATGAGTTGCTGGATGAAGGTTTTATTGCATATTATTTATGAATCTGATTACAGGGTAAAGCCAGTTCTGGCACCCTCTCCTCTATTGCTTAGGGTCTTAGCTGGGGTCATCCTTTGGATTCTTGGGAATTTTTATAGTTGCAGGTTCCTTACCAACGCCATAATAGCTCCCTCAATGAAAATACCTCTTTTCATATTCTTATCTCTGTCCTTCCATCTCAAATATCCAGTTTCCTCAAGTTCAGCTCACCCCTCTCCCTTTCTCCTCCTCTTCCCCTTCCACCCTCTGTTCTTCACCCACCACTATATTCTCAATTTCATAAGGTGATTTTGTCTATTTTGACTTTCCAGGTGGATATATATGATGGATTGCATTGATAGATTTTTGTATGTTGAATCATCCATCCACCTCTGGGCTGAAGTCAACTTGGTCACAGGGGATGATTTGTTTGATGTGTTCTTGTTATTGAGTATTTTGCAACTATGTTCATGAGGGAGATTGGTCTGTAATTCTCTTTCTTGATTTTATCATTGTGTGGTTTGCGTATCAGGATAACTGTAGCCTCATAAAACAAGTTTGACAATGTTCATTTTGTTTCTATTATGTAGAACACATTGAGGAGCATAAGTATTAGCTCTTCTTAGAGGTTCTGGTAGAATTTTGCACTAAAACCATCCACCCCTGGTCTTTTTTCGGATAAGAGGTTTTTGATAACAGCTTCTATTTCGTTGCAGCTTATAAGTCTATTTATTTGCTTACCTGATCTTGATTTAGTGTTGGTATATATTATCTCTCTAGAGAATTGTCCATTTCTTTTACATTTTTCAATTTTGTAGAGTACGTGTTTTTGTGGTATGTCATAATGATTTCCTGAATTTCCTCAGTGTCCATTGTTATGTACCCCTTTTCCTTTCTAATTTTGTTAATTTGGATGTTCTCTCTCTCTCTCTCTCTCCCTTTTGACTTGTTTGGATAAGGGTTTGTCCATCTTGTTAATTTTCTCAAAGAACCAGCTCTTTGTCTTATTGATTGTTTGTATTGTTTTCTTTGTTTCTATTTTGTTGATTTCATCCCTCAATTTGATTATTTCCTGTCTTCTACTCCTCCTAGGTCTTTCTTCTTTTTGTTCTAGAGCTTTCAGGTGTGTTGTTAAATCACTGCTATGAGTTTTCTCCATTTTCTATATGTGGGTACTTAATGCTATGAACTTTCCTCTTAGCACTCCTTTCACAGATTTAGGTATGTTATGCCTTCATTCATTGAATTCTAGAAAGTCTTCAGTTTCTTTTTTTATTTCTTCATGTACCCAGTGAAGTGGTTCATTAGTTCACTGTTCAATTTCCATGAGTTTGTAGGCTTCTGAAAATACTGTTGTTGTATTCTAACTTTAAACCATGATAATCTGATAAGATACAGGGGATTACTCCAATTTTTTATATCTGTGGAGGTTTGCTTTGTTACCAAGTATGTGGTCATTTTGAGAGAAGGTTCTATGAGGTGCTGAGAAGAAGGTATATTTATTTTTGTGTTTGGTGAAATGGTCTATAGATGTGTGTTAAGTCCATTTGATTAATGGCATCTGTTAGGTCTCTTATTTCTTTGTTAAGTTTCTGTCTAGTTGACCTGTACATTGGTGAGAGTGGAGTGCTGAAGTCTCCTACATTTAGTGTGCGGTGTTTGATGTGTGAGATGTGTGATTTAAGCTTTAGTAATGTTTTTTTTTTTTTACATATGTGGGTACTCTTTTATTAGGGGCATAGATGTTCAGGGTTAAGACTTCATATTAATGGGTTGTTTCTGATATGAGTATAAAGTGTCTGTCGCCATCTCTTCTGATTGATTTTAGTTTAAAATCTATTTTGTTTGATATTAGTATAGCTACACCCCCATGTTTCTTAGGTCCATTTAATTACAAAACCTTTTCCCAAGCCTTTACTTTGAGTTAATATCTGTCTTTGAGGTTGAGATGTGTTTCTTATATACAGCAGAAGGCTAAATCCTGTTTTTGTTTTTGTATTCATTTAAACCACTGCTTGGCCCATTATCTCTAGGTTCTTCTTGGCTAACTTTTACATCTTAATTTAACCCATTTCTAGTAACCTTTGTATCACCATGAGGTCATGGCCTACCAACAAAATTTCAGCATGTCTGTCTCTGACAATGAATTCGTAGCTTCTCTCTCCTCTGTCTCCTTTCTCCCAGCATTCAGTTTACTTGTCCTCACCTAGATAAGTTCTTCCCTGCTATAGGTCCAATGCAGTCCTTTATTAACCAATTGTATTCATAGCATCAATGGGGAATTCCACATCACCTCCCCTTTTCTGTTTAAATAAAAAGGAAGAGTTTAACTTTAACATAGTAAAATTACATATAATAAAACAGGTATCAAGTAAGAATTGCAGTTACAATATTTTTATCTACTTTATCTTTTTTAATGACTAAAGAAAACTATAACTACCAATTCTTCAACTCCATCAAAGACTCCAGAAGAATATAATAATATCTAAGTTAACAACAAGTTCCAAAACTCTAGAATATGCAGAAACCTCTTGTTTCCTGAACAGTCACCTAAATTTCTTCTGTACCGTTGGGGCATCCATCTTCAGCCTACAAGCACATAGTATCCAGCAGACTTTTCGAGGAAGCAGGAAATTTCGATGACAGTTCCACTTATATTGGCAGTTTGTCAGTCACTTTCTTCTGTATCCTGTAGAATGTCTCTCAGATTCTTTCATGGAGCAGGAACCCTGAAGGATAATCTCACCTTTAGGCAAGTTCAGCAGTCATTTCTCTGTGAGTCCTGCATGTCCAGTTCACACAGCAAACCATCAAGCAGTCCAGGCAAGAGCAGTTTCTTGCCCAAATGGCTAGCAAACTCNGGCAAGTTCAGCAGTCATTTCTCTGTGAGTCCTGCATGTCCAGTTCACACAGCAAACCATCAAGCAGTCCAGGCAAGAGCAGTTTCTTGCCCAAATGGCTAGCAAACTCTATAAGCAGCCTCTTCAACACCTGTCATCCTCTTGAAATAGATTGGTGCTGCCAGGAACAGATGTGTCTCATTGTCATGAAAAGTCCTAAATTCTTAAAACAGTTTAAATGCCATATTCTGAACGTCTCTGAAAGATTTGAAGAATACCTATCTAACTGAAATATATCTCTGTTTACCTAGAAAACCTAGCTAACATGACTAGAAGTTTGACTATTATAGAGGACTATATATTACCCTGTATTTTTTAATGTACATTAAATTTTTAAATGAGCTGTACAAACAAAATACCTTAATCAAGATCAGAAATACAAATACATAGTATAACAAAATTGACCTTAAATTTGTTTTAATAAACAAAGATCCATACCAATGCAAATCTCTATAGGGTATCCCCCTTTAAATGTAAACAAACATTTATAAACAATATTTGACAATATGGACACAGTTCTTTACAAACTGTTACCTGTTGTTTATTAGATCCTGTTTCTTTTATAGGTGAATTGCGTCTTTGATATTAAGAGATATTAATGACCAGGGTTTGTTATTTCCTGTTAATTTTTGGTAGTAGTGTTTTTGTGTTTTCCTTCTTTGAGTTTTGCTGGTGGGAGGTTGTTGCTTGCCTGTTTTTATGGGTACAGCTAGCTTCCGTGTCTTGGAGTTTTTCTTCTAGTAATTTCTGTAAGGGTAGGTTTATAGATACACATTGTTTAAATCTGTTTTGTCATGAAATACCTTTCTTTCTCCATCAATAGTGATTGAAAGCTTTACTGGTTACAGTAGTCTGGGCTCACAACTGTGGTTTATTAGTGTCTGTAGCACATCTGACCAGGACCTTCTGGCTTTCACAGTTTCCATTGAGAAGTTGGATATAATTCTGATAGGTCTACTTTATATGTTAATAGACCTTTTTTCCTTTGCAGTTCTTATTATTCTTTCTTTATTTCATATGTTTTGTGTTTTTATTGTTATATGGTGAAAGGACTTTTTTGATCTAGTATTTAGTGTTCTATAAGCTTCTTGTACCTTCTTCATAGAGATATCCTTCTTTAGGTTTGGAAAGTTTTCTTCTATGATTGTGTTTAATAAATTTTCTGTGCCTTTGATCTGGAGTTCTCATTATTCTAACCCTATTATTTGTAGGTTTGATCTTTTCAAAGTGTCCCAAATTTCCTGGATATTATATGCTAAGAATTTTAATTTAATTTTAAATTTAATTTTTTGACTAATGAATCTCTTTCCTCTATAGGATCTTCTACACCTGAGATTATTTCTTCTATCTCTCGCATTCTGTTGGTTATACTTGACTTATAGCTCATGTTCATTTACTCTGATTTCCCAGAATCCCCTCGGTTTGTGTTTTCTTTATTGCCTCTCTTTCTGTCTTCAGTTCTTAAACTGCTTGCTTTATCTGCTTGATTGTTTTTTTCTTGGTTTTCTTGGTTTTCTTTGGGGGATTTATTAATTTCTTCCAACTTCTTTTGGTCTTCTCCACTTACATAAAGGAAATTTTTATTTCCTGGTTAAAGGTCTCCATTAACATCATAAAGTTAAATTTAAGAATATTTTCTTCTGTTTCTTCTGGGTTAGGATGTTCAAGTCTTCCTGTTGTATAACCACTGGGTTATGGTGTTACTATGTTGCTTTATTAGGTTGTTGGATTCTAGCATTTGGGCCTAACCATCTCTTCCTTCAAATGAAGCCAGCAGTGTCTTTACATTTTGGTTCAATCTTTGCAATAGCTGTCTGAATACTTGGGATTTGTTCTTGGTCTGCTCTGTACTGTCAAGGTCTGAGTCTCAGGGAGTCACTGATGGCTCTCTAAGCTTGTTCTATTGGTTCTCTCTCCTGGTTTGCTCTCTTTGTCCTCTATCTTGGTCCCCTCAATGTTGTAGCAAGCTCTTAGTTCCCTTGCTATGGTACAATAGCCCCCTACCCTGTAAAGATTTGTCTGCAAAGTAGCCAGGAAGGAAGTATAGGCTATGCAACCAGGCAGGAAGTTTAGGTGGAGCAAGGAGAACAGGAAAATTCTGGGAAGTGGAAAGGCTGAGTATATAGTCATCACCCAGACACAGAGGAAGCAAGATGAGAATGCCTTGCTGATAAAAGGTAACAAGCCACATAACTAATATAGATAAGAATAATTGGCTAATTTAAGACATAAGAATTAATTAATAAGAATCCTGGGCTAATAGGCCAACCAGTTTATAATTAATGTAAACCACTATGTTTTTTGGGGGGGGACTGAATGGCTGTGTGACTGGGTGGGACAGAAACCTCCATAAATATTCCCTCAGTAATGTAGCAAGTTCTTGGTCTCCTTAGTAGAACATTTTCAATGAAGAATTTTCTTCCGCCTTATTCTAGACTAAAACTATTTATGTCAAGAATTCAGTGTAGAATACCAGCAGAAGACAAGTTCTATTTGTTAGAAAATTAGTTTTGCAAACACACACACACACACACACACACACACACACATNCTAGTAAAAACTAGAGATCAAGAAATAGTCACAGTACTAACTAGCCATGGAGCTGATATTTTTTATTAAAAAAGGATTTTATATCTTGCCTAAAACTCCTAGAAATATGGACAGAAAGTATTTTGTGACTAAATTTTGCAGTGAGAGTGTATTCAGATTACTAACATAGAATAATAATTTAATAATTTCTGGCTAAAAAGTCATGTTAATAGATTTATGACAGTTAATTCTTTTTCAGAAAGGGAGAGATATAACCTATCATACTATCTCTAGTTTGACACAAAAAGGTTTGGAGTGAATGATACTATCTTGAAGTACATTTGGATTGTTTCTTTGCTGTTTTGACAAAATATCCAACCAAATAATTTTGAAGAAATGATGGTGAAGTTATGTTAGCAAACTGAATCTAGTTATAGTTTCATTATCCTGAAGCAACTGCTCAAATTATGACTGTAGTAAGGATGTGGAAAGTTGAATTGAGTGTTCACTTGCCTTCACTCTTTAATTCAATCTGTGATCCCAACACATGGAAAGGTGCTGTCCACAACCAAGAATGGTCTTCTTTCCATGAAATATCAATAATAGTAGTTTAATCCAAGCCAGCATAAACTAAATTTCCCTGTGATATGTCTAACCTTAGATTCAGAGCTACATTCTATTGATGCAATGAATGCTGAGAAAGGAAAATCTGTTTTGCCCAAGGATGGGTGCACTAATTAATTATAAATATTAAATGGTCAACTGTAAAACCTAGATGTAAGAACAACACTAAATGGATTCAGGAGTTTGCATTTATGTATTTATTTATTATAACAATAAAAGTTGGAGAAAAAAGAGAAAGCCATAGAAAATTTAACAAGACTAATAATCAAATAAGAAGATAATAGCTGTAACAAAAATAAAACACAAAAGTTGTTAGGGAGTATGTTGAATGTTTATAGGGAAAGTTGTAAAAAGGAAGTAGAAACATGGAAATAACCTCATTCCATTTCATGTACTCAGGAAATTCTCAAGAATTAGAAATTTTAGTTTAGAAAAGGGGTTAGAGAAAACAATTCAAAAAATCATTCATTTTGATGTAATATCTTCTCATTTTATTGGAAAATGGATTAAATAGAGAACAGATGGAATTTAAAATAGTAATTTGAGAGTGCATTCAGAGATGAAGGAAATAACAGAAATAAAATATTTGAAAATAACACTAATAAAATATTTGAGCAACCATCAAGAAATCACAACAGTTCTGATAAGAATGAGAAAAGAGACAGAGTGCTTACTTCTGAAGTGAGAGGAGATATCCAGAGAGGAATACAGAAGGTCTGGAAGGCAGCCACTTAGAAATGAAACAGAAGAGAAGGAGAGGGGAAGCTGGTGTTTAAAGAATGAACAAAGAGAACAAGAGTAGGCAAAATGAATCTATGTATTGGTAATTCATTAATCTTAGAAGATGATCCCTGCTTTTCTCTAATAGATTTAGTTCTGACTCATTATAATCATTATGAATACAGTGCAGAGACTCCTTTTTAAACTGGGTATGCTGGTGACATCAAATTCATAGGCAAGCACTGTGAAGAATAATGACACTCACAGTCAAAAGACACAAAATCCTGGCAGAATACTGCTGTGGTATCATTTACTATCTTATGTAATGAACATCGAACATCCATTAAGTCCAATTTAAATCAAACTGACAGGTTTCAGTAGGAATTTGTTATGACCACTAAATATTCTTGTTAAAGTGTACAAGAAATAAATCTTCTATTATAGTTTAATAACCTATTTTATACTTGAAGTGAAATGTAGATGGCATTCCTCTTTTCCACTGAGCATAGACAATTATAAAATAAGAATATATATAGAATCTTGAAGCTTATCCCAGAAGTGTTCTCTGTCTCTGTCTGTCCATCTATCTCTTTGTCTGTATCTGTCTCTGTGTCTCGGTCTATCTCTCTGTCTCTCTCTCAATGCACACACACAATTATAACTCATCAGTCATAATGCTTGCTATTAAAGGCTTCTAGTGTCATTTTCCTTCATTTCTTTTGTACTGGTTCTGGTTTCTCATTATTGAATGTAACAAATCTTGGTATTAATAATTCCACAAGTTGGTCTCTCATCTTCTGCAGCATGTATTCTGAATATTTTGAGCTAAGAAAAAAATATTAGGAAGAACGTCTGTCTCTTGATGTAACAATCTGTCTCATTATTATTGAAATGTACAAATAGCACCAGTTCTGTCCAGCCACCACTTAACAACACTTATTTTTATAGCGTCAGTCTCCCATGTGTGCGTAAGCTAGTTGCAGGTATTATTTTGATGTCAATGAATATAAGTTCTTTTACTAAATGTTCAGAACTTCTGAGACTTACAATTGCCTAGTGAAAGGAGTACATGCAATCTAGGTCATTATATTTAGTGCATTGTTATTTCAGAATACACTGAAGCATGTGCAGTGAGTTGCTCATTAATATCAGTGATTGACAAAGGCTGGAACTGTGCCTAGAAAAAGAATCTATCATAATGACATTAAAAGAATAAAGATCAGAAAACAAATGCTATTGTGCTCAGAAAAATGCATGCTATTTGTTATCATTTGCTGAACCTTCATTTGAAATATATTTTAATAAAATGATTGACATAAAACTAATTTTAATTTTAGATTTATATCATATTATATTTACACGATCTATATCAGGGCAATAAAATAAGTCAGCAAATATTCATAAGTGCAGAGAGGGACAGAAGACTAAAATATGTTAAATTTTATTACCCTAAATATGATCAAATTCAACAAACAAGTGAATTCCTTTAGATTAACAAAGTGAAACATCCCAGAAGGTAGCTAGGGAACTAGGCAACTCGAGATAACACTCCTAAAAATGCTGAGGTTGAAAACATCATTATTATCATACAGAATACTGAAATCAATCTATGTGAATTAATCACTTTTTTCATTTAACATACTCATCTTTCATTTAACATAACTCAAATAATTCCAAAACACTTTTCTCTAATTACTAATCTAATTCTAATTATGATTTTTCTCTGCTCTTTCATTCTTTCCTCTTCTACCCCTGCATTCTCTTTTGGTTTTTCCAAAATTATTTACTCCACTTTGTCACTGAGACATCACACACAGATTTTCAAAACCCTTCAAATACCTAAGAGGTTTCCATGAAATCTAGGTACTTCCAATTCTCAATTTTTTCAACATCTATTATTTCTCAAAAATCTTGTATGATTAGTCTTCTTAGACTATATTGTATACTTTTAAAAATGAGTATAGTTATTTCTTAAGTTGGGACTAAGGATATTTATTGAAAAATTTTGTGGTATTATAATAATTTGCAGCTCTCAAACTTAAAATGTCTTTCAGGTAAATAAGCTGCTGATTAAGAAAAAAGGTATAGTCTCCACAAAAAAAAATAAATCCATGAATAAAGATGAGTAAGAAACCTCTGAGAAGCTATGTGGAAGGTCACTTCCACAAGATACTCTACACATTGGCAAAGCTTTGCTGTGTGTACAGCACTAATGTTGTTGGAAATACCACAGGCATTGGAAGAGTGTTTGTGTATAGCCCCTCTTATTCTCCATGACAATATATGTGACTTACCATTATGTTTATAGTTTATGGATACTTGTAATCCCCTATCTTAAAGAGTATTCTAAGATTGTACAAAGATTAGGAAAAGATGTTGATATTTTACAGTGTCACATCTGAAATTTGATTATTTGATTGTGAGTGAAAAATATATTAATGTAATGTACAATTATATACAACCAAATTGACTTGAATGAAGATGATGAAAATCAAGATGTTTCAGTTTTTCACAACTGAACAGAAAATAAGTGAGTGCCATGAAATTCCGATGATACCTTAGTTCTATGAGTAATGGAATTAACAGTGAGATCATGACAAATTCATAAGTGAAAATATGTACCCTAGATACACATATATATGTCTGCATCTTGTTAAGTCCTGTATTAACTTGCCCTTGAACTATATTTGCTAAAGTAATTCAGGAACTAAAAAATCTATATAATTTCATAACAAATGTAAACTACTCTATACTTAATTAATAAGCATAATAGGTAAAAATACCTTTATAGCACCATATTCATTACAAATTTATATTAATTTACAGCCTATAGAAATAAATGTTTGTAATATATTATCCATTTATTACATTATATAAATTATATTGTGTAAGTTAGTACAATTATGTCATTGAATTATATATTAAAAACCACTTAGATAAATTGCTTTTTTTCCCATGCACACTGAACCAATAAGTGAATGTTCACACAATGAAAACCAAGACAAAACTACAGCCATCTTTCAGTTAAATAATTTTATAAAGGAAATTTTTATTGATGTATTAAGCACAACAAGTATAAAATTTTAAGAATTCCCAAGAGAATGTTTAAGATAGCAATGAAAGGCCTTTAATATTTACTAAAATCCCACAAGCAGACAGATGTAAATATATATGTCAATAGAAAAATCAATGTGATCAAAATACTAAAAATGGTTAAAATAATTATAAAATATGATTGGATTTTAGTGAGATGAAGGTCTCTATTTTTTAAAAAGAATTTTTTTCATTTTACATACTAATCCTAATTTTCACTCCCTCCCCTCTTCCCCTTCCCTTTACCTAAACCCTTCCCTATTACCCATCCAATTCTCAAAGAAGGTAAGGCACATTGCTTTGGAGGCACTCCCTACTATGTCTAGATTGATCAAGGTATATATTCAAAGAGAATAGGTTCCAGAAAAGCCAGTACAAGCAGTAGAGATAAATCCTGGTGCCACTTCCAGTGGCCCCCTGTCTGACCCAGCCATACAACTGTCCCCAACTATCAGAGGGACTAATTTGCACTTATTCTGTTTCCTTCACTGTCTGACTGGAGTTGGTAAGCTCCCATTAGCTCAGGTAAACTGTTTCAGTGAATATATTCATTAAGGGCTTGACCTCTTTGCTCATATCCTCACTCCTTCCACTCTTCAACTAGACTTTGGGAGCTCAGTCCACTGTTTCAATGTGGGTCTCTGACTCTGTTTTCATCAGTTGCTGGATGAAGGTTCTATGGTAATATTTAAGATATTCATCAGTCTGTCTACAGGTGGTGTGGGAGAATTGTCTGTACTCTGTCAATTATGTTTTAAGGGAAGTATAGGTGGGAAAACAGGCAGGAAGTATAGGCAAGACAATGAGAACAGGGGTATTCTGGGAAGAAGGAAGCTTCCTCCACAATCCTGCCTAGACAGCTGCCCAGACAGGATGTGACCTACCCTGCTTAAAAAGGTACCGAGCCATATGGCTAACATAAATAAGAATAATGGGTTAATATAAGTTATAAGAGCTAATACAAAGCCTGAGCTAATGGGCCAATTAGTTTATAACTCATTCTCGATGTGTGTGATTTTCTTTGGGATTTACTGGCTGTGGGAACTGGGCAGGACAGAAACCCCAATAAGCAGGCCCTCATGTTACATACAGGGCAAGGACAGTTCAATCACCCTCTCCTCAATGGCTTAGGGTCTTAGCTGGGGTCATTCTTATGGATTCCTGGGAATTTCTCTAGTACCAGGATTCTTGCTAACCCCATAATGGCTCCCACAATCAAAACATCTCTTTACTTGCTCTCATCTCTGTCCTTCCTCCATCTCAACTATCTTGTTCTGTCAAGTTCTCCTACCTTTTCCCTTTCTATTTTCCCTTCCACCCTCCCTACTCCTCCATCCCCATCTTCCCAATTTTGTAAGATGATTTTCTGTTTCCCCTTTCCAGGTAGATCTATGTTCTTAGTTTTCTTAGGGTTTTCCTTGTTTTTTAGCTTTTCTAGGATCATGAACTATGTAGGCTCAATATCTTTTGTTTTAAGCTAGTCTCCACTTATATGTGAGTACATACAGTGTTCATCTTTCTGTTCTGGGTCTGGTTCCTCTCTGTCTGGGTGACTACTGCAGACTGAAACACTTTCTGATTACCATAAATCTCATTGCCCTGCCTCTACTTCCTTCTTGGTCACTGATGTCTCACCTATACTTCCTGACTGGCTACTGCCCAATTGGCATTTTATTAAAAATAATTGAAGTGACAAGGTACAGACATTTTCCCACAGCACTTCCTTTGTTTTTAAAACAAGAACTCTGAATTAAATCTCCTTTGTTTAGCTTTTCTACTGACCATTATCCATAACAACTTGTAACCAACATTCTAAACAAAGGCAAACATCCATAAAACGCTTTTTGGAAATGTAAATGCAGTTTTTCAGGCTACTTCCTGTTGCTTGCGGGCACTGATAATCTAATGGGGTCCTAAAGAAAACTTAGAATTATGATCAAGTCTTGACTGGAATATATTCTGAGACTTGATAATCTCAAGCAGCACTCTTTGAACTGTTCTTGATGTAGAAATCAGACATCTGGGCCATTCCTCCTATCAGAGATTTCTCAGAGGGAAATAACATATAGTATCCAGACTCTTTGTGTATTTTTAATCTTTACATGGCTTTATTTTAACCTCTATCTCTTTTTTTATTTTTATTTTTTGGATTTTTAAGACAGGGTTTCTCTGTTTATCTTTGGCTTTTCTGGAATTCATTCTGTAGACCAGGTTTTCCTTGACCTCACAGAGACTTGCCTGCCTCTGCTTTCCAAGTGTTGGAATTAAAGGCATATGCCACTACACCCAACTATTCTCTTTTTTCTTTTAAGAACTTTATCCTTTTTGTCTGAGCCTACATATATTTTCAGATACATAGTAAACCATTTAGAGGTTTTCTTCATCTTTGACTCTCTCTTTACTGTATATCTCTCTTTTTCTAACCACATGAGTCTTTAATTTGCTTAGTGATATGGCTAGGAATAAAGCCATGGCTTTGACTGCTAGATCCAGCCCATTTCTGAGCTTTATTTTAAGAGTCTAACCTCAAGGCAGTGGTACTGTCCAGATCCATGTTTATTGCCACAATTCTATGGCATTTCAAGGTCCCTGACACCACCAAAAAGTATGCAGTCAGCTTTTTTATCAATGCCATACACTTAACTGTTTCATAGCAGGACCTTTCAAAAGAGCTATAAGGTTTTGCAGCTAAAGCTGAATCAGGAAACCTCTCTTAAATGAGATTAAAGACCTCGATATAAATCTGACAACAGTGAACCTGATAGAAGAGAAAATTAATAGCAGTCTTCAATGCATGAGCACAGGAGACCACTTCCTAAATATAACACCAGTAGCACAGACACTGAGACCAACATTAAATAAATGGGACCTCCTAAAACTAAGAAACTTCTGTAAAGCAAAAGATGCAGTCTATAAGACAAAATCTTCACCCTCCCCACATTAGACAGAGGGATGATCCCCAAAATATGTAAAAGTCAAGACATTAGGCATCAAACTCCTAAATAACCCAATTAAAAGTGGGGTAAACAATTAAATATTGAATTCTCCACTGAAGAATCTCAAATGGCTGAAAGACACTTAATGAAATAATCAACACAACATCCTTTGCAGTTGAGGAAATGGAATTCAAAACAAATCTGAGATACCATTTTACAGCAGTCAGAATGGCTTGGATCAAAAGTAGCAATGACAGCTTATGCTGGAAAGTATGTGGAGGAATTATTGCTGGTGGGAATGCAAACTTGTACAACCATTCTGAAAATCAGTATGGCAGTCTCTCAGAGATATATGCCTTTAATAAATTCTATCAATGTTTATTTATTTTAGAGCTTGGATGAAAGAGTAAATGTAACATGAAGGGGCCTGCTAGGTGGGGTTTCTTTCCCGCCTGGTTCCCCACAGCCAGCATGTCCCAAAGAAAATCACACAGAGATCTCCATATGTTATAAAACTGATTGGCCCATTAGCTCAATCTTCTTATTAGCTCTTGTAGCTTATATTAACCCATTATTCTTATCTATTGTTAGCCATGTGGCTCAGTACCTTTCATAGTGGTGCAGATCACATGTTGCTTCTTCAGAGTCTGGGCAGGAGTGGAGGGAATGGGCTT
>LOEQ01004626.1:117585-131351 GCA_001685075.1 Bramus lutescens | reverse complement strand
AGGACCTCTTAAAAGAGCTGCAAGGTTTTGCAGCTAAAGCTGAGTCAGGAAGCAAAGCCTCTCTTAGATGAGAGCATTTGCTTGTCTCTAGCAAGCAGAGCCGACCTGAGAAACTGCTGCTACCAAGAAAATATGCTTTACTCTATTCTGCCCAGAATTACTTCCCAACCTCTCTCAGGTTTTATATGGAGTTCGTTAACCACGTTGGAGCACCGTCAGTAACATGAAGGGCCGGCTTGTTAGGGTTTCTGTCCCGCCCAGTATCCCACAGCTGGCAAGTCCCAAAGAAAATCATACAGAGATCTCCATAAATTATAAAACTGATTGGCCCATTAGCTCAGGCTTCTTGTTTACTCTTGTAGCTTATATTAACCCATTGTTCTTATCTACATTAGCCTCATGGCTCAGTCCCTCTCTCAGCCAGGCAGATTACATCTTGCTTCTTCAGAGTCTGGGCAGGAGCAGAGGAATGGGCTTCCTCCTTTCTAGCATTCTCCTTTCTCATCGCCCCGCCTCTACTTCCTGTCTGGTTGACCTGCCTATACTTTCTGCCTGGCCAATCAGTGTTTTATTAAAATACATGATTCACAGTATGACAGAATACAGACAATTCTCCTGGAACAAGTAAAACTACAAGGAAACAATGTGTGTGGTAACAAATAACCAATTAATTATAAAGCAGAAAACAAGAAGCAAAATTATTATACTAATTTTCTGTGTGATACTGTGACTGCCTATTTCTTGCTTATTCAAACTGCCTTCTATTTCAAAGTATTCTTCAATTTCTATCACATGCATAAATGATGCTTTCATTTCTTAATAAATTTTCAAGAATGATCTTTATCTAGTGGAAAATGTTATAAATGTCTTTTGCAGGCTACACAGGTAAATAGTTCATCATATATTTTAATGCAGTGAAATGCAAGGTAAATCAGGTTTGGAGATCAAATAAATATATCAGAACAGTTATTTTAATCAATCTTCTCAGTAGGCTGTACGCTTCTGTTTAAAGTAATAATTTCATCTTACCTTGAATTTCTTGTATTTGATAAGAACTTCCTTTACCACCAATTTTAAATATTCTTCTATTTGATAGGTAGCAAATTTCTTGGTAGCAGCTTAAGAAGCAAAGTCAGTTCTTTCTTTTATTGAGCTATGGACGTCATCTCAACAGGCTGTCCTTCTCTCTCCACCCTAATTAAGAAAACTGGCAGAATGAACTTTCCGCAGATGGATCAACAGCAGGGACTACACAGACTGACTTCATGGGCATAATAGTTCTATCAGAAACTCACATCACTTAAAAAGCAACACTGCTTTCTCTACACCAGAGGTTCCTGCCAATATCCACTTGAAATAAATGCTCAGATGCTTCACAACGCTCTCCATAGCAGTCTTCTATATGTAGTATTCTTCTGATACCACTGGCTTCAATGATTATGATATCTTTGCTCAGAGATAACTCTAAGCATCTTCTTAACCACATATCAAAAATTAGCATTCACTGGATTGAAGGAGAAACTTTTGACTCTAAAACTTCAGGTGGTTTGAGTCACTATGCACTCTTAGAGAATAATTACAGCTTTTCTGTGTCTTCCATGTTTTTACACAGAGATTTTGTTCTGACTTGATTCTAGTCAAGCCACAGCTTTCCCTGCGGAGAAACAGTGGAACAAAACAATTATCCCACTGTTATCCTAGGTACTGCTAACTGGATACTTCACATATTCCTTCCTGTTTTGTCTTATTCTCTTTTTTCATTTCTCCATTCTTCCTTTATTTCCTCTCTCCCTCCTTCTTTCCTGTCTTCCTTTTTCTTCACTCTCCCACTCCCCCATCTCTTCATTCTTTTTTCCTCTCATCTTTTTCTTCCTTGTTTTGAGACACGATGAATGCATCCACACTCTTTGTGTCCTTTTGCCCCTTTTCCTGAAAGGTCATGATAAATTATATTGCTAAGGAGAGAGGTAGTGAATACTGTGTGCATGCTCTATTCACTTGCAATGTCCAATGGAAATAGGAACTGAGAAGCACTTGTTTTTTTTGTTTTCATGGGAATTGAACTTATAAATATTTCAAGGCTTTTTTATCATGACACATGTTGATGAATTCTAATTATCAGTTATGAAAGTAAAAAAAAATTAAAAGCTCATGAAAGAATTTAGAATAAGTTAAGAAAATCCAAGGTTGTATCAGCCAAGTCAATTACATGCTTAACATTTAAACTACTTTAATTAGGAAAGTAAAAGCAATGGAAATACCCCTCTAATTCATAAAAACTCCAGCAGGGATAGAAAACTGTGCCTAGAGGTTGCATGCATAACTAGGAAGATCATTAAAACACATGGGCTCAGTTTTTGCCTCTGTGTGTTTTCCAGCTCTTGCTTCCCAAGACCAAAACGCTATCAGTGAAATCCTGAAACACCATAGATGAATCATTCAGAAAATGCTGTTCCTGGCCAAATGGAGATGCTTCATCTCAGGCAGTGCCCAACTTCCATCATGTAGAATAACTTGTTAGTAGAGATATAAAATCTGACTCCCTTGAGTCAATGAATTGCTACCTCTGTCCATGGAATAAACAGTGATAGATGTAGATTTCAGCTTCTTGGCCTAATCTTCTCTTTCACTCTAAATTTTCTTTTGAAACTATTTCCCTATCAATCCTTAGTGCTAAGTTTGGGACTTGGACAGTATTTGTCAGGGAATTCCAGGCAAGGTATGCACAGTGTATGTCTGCAGAAACCACTAATGAAACACTATCCAGAGATTGAATGGTGACAGCCCTGCTCAGAGCTATGGATTTGTAAAATTTCAAAAGACACAGTGACATTTCACCCTTTTCAATAATTAGAAATGGTAGAGAAAAGTCTCCTTAAGTTGCTAACGTTCTATGAAAAGTCTCAACTTTGGCTTTAGGCTAAGAGTAGCTGGTGTCATTGGGCCAGTACTGTTATCAGCCTGGCAACACAGTTTGCCCATGTTCTTTGGTATGCTTCAACTATTGTGGAACTTTCTATGCTATACTTTCGTGTTCTAAATATAATACAAGATGTGGTTTTGTAAGCTCCATTTTTGCTAGAGACACAGATATATGATTTATTCCATCCAGGTGAATATCTTCCAAGAAAGACCTTCATTTTAAGCAGACATCATTATAATAGTTCTAAATTATGAATATTTAAACCTTTTGAAAAAAATGTTAACAAAGTTGAAATTATCACATTGTCCATACTGTGATATATTGCCAATGACTTTGATAAAGTAATAATGAATGGTTGTCTACATGCTTATGTGCAGGTTGGACAGCATACAAGGGTGACACATCTTGCCTTTTATTTAAGGATTCCTTTCTTAAACTGCAGACATGAAACTGGTGTCATGGCATTTATCATTTATCTGCAAGTCAAACTTTTGGGAGGTAAAATGTGTGAGGATCAGGAATCCAAGGTAATCCAAAATAGGTTCTTTAAGGTTAATTCAATCTGCAGAACACCCTGTAGAACACAAGACAACAACAAAAACAACACAGGCACAGGAAAATAAAATCTGATATAACTCTGAAGTTTTGTTAAATCTTTTTCAAAATTTCTATTTCCATTTTTTGAGGTGTCATGAATTTCAAATCTTCCCAAATACAGAGTATCACTTATAATCCGCACTTATCTCAATTAATCAAAATGTTTTAAATTCTATATTACTTTATAAAAAATTATATAAAGGAAATTCACAGAAGTTTCTCAAGGGTTCTTCTCACAGTATTAATAATTGTATTATGTAACAGATATTTAACCTAATTAGAATTGAGTAAAAGATAATATTTTTGAGCAACCTTATTTTACAATGAACAACTCTTTTATTCAGAACTTCAATACAAGGCAAGATTTCTAAAGTTCTGATATTCTAGATAAGACTGATGAAATTAGTTATGGTAAACCTTATATGGAAAACTAATGTAAACAATTCCTCCCTATGAGAACTAACAGACAATATGATTGTTTCAAGACAGAAAACACCAGAACCCTTTACACAATAAATGTCAAATTTAGTAAGCAGTAAGGATGGCTGGAGGGTCTGCAGCATCAGTTTGTGGCATGTCTCCAATTTCTCTTTTTTTCCCCTTCATTTCCAGTGATTGTGGTCAGGAGAATTTTTCAGTCTCTGGTCTTAATCATGTTGATATTCCTGAGTATATCCTGACTGTGGAAAATTACTACATCCAAGAAATGCCTGGCAAATTTGTACCTTGTCCAAATGCCTAGAGTCAGGATGTGTGTTATCTAATATGTATTCATAGATTCAACATTGTTTTAGAATTTATATAAAAATGGGAGCAATTGCTGGATCAGTTTTTTATTCCTATAAAACCAGGACTCCTTCTGTTAACTTGCTGATTTGAATTAGAAAACATTCATATATCCTATCTTCCAGCGCATATAATCAACTAGCCTCTTTTTATCTTACATGACATCATTTTCTCTACTAGTAATATAGTTAGTGCCTATAATATGACATATAATTATTTTATTTTTTACAATATATATTCAATATTTTAATTCCCATGTGATTAGTCCATTCATATATTATACAATTAAGAAATACATATGGAGAGAGAGAGAGAGAGAGAGAGAGAGACATCAAATGCACAATCCAAAGCTAGCTACACTACAAAATGCTATTAAACATTTGATATTATTAAATACATATTTGATTTTATATATACATTCTATGTGCAATTGTATATTTGTATTATATTGTTCTAGGGCAGGAAGGGGAAATCATGACACTCCGAGATCATAAGGGTCAAATGAAAATCTTCTGGCAGCCTTTCTGATCATCATCTCCACTGAGACATGTGCTCCTGGGACTGACTGCCTTCAGATTGCCAGGTCTCACTTCAGGACCTTTACCTGATTCCCAAGATTTGCTTGTGAAGCATCCAGTTGTAGGATAACTCTTTATGTTTTCTCTTTCTTCCTCATTTAGACAATTTTACAGTTGACTATGTGGTATATCCTGGTTATTGTGCCTTTGATATATTATTAATGCACCTTTAGTAGGTAGTACCCATAACCGAACTAACATCTTAATAATTAATCTTCTCAAATGCTGAAAGTTTTCAATTAACAATTAAAGTAGGTATTGACAATTAAAGTAAGTATCAATTCCATCTTTGTTACTTGCATATTCTGTAGCTCCTACTTTATAAGTCCCCCATTATTTTACTTGTTTAATTCTGTGTCCTTTCATTGTTATTTGACTTCCCCTTCCTCTATAATTATTTTTAATATTTATTGTGTATGTATATGAGTGCTTTGCCTACAGATGTGTCTTTGCACTTCATGCATATAGTGTCCATGGAGTCCATAAAGTCCATCAGATCTGAAGGTACTATAGTTACAAGTTTTGAGAGCTTCCTTGTGAGTACTGCAACCAAAATTGAAGCCAGGTCCTCTGCAAGAACAACTTATGCTCTAAGCATCTTCAGTGCCTTCCTTTTAACTTAAATCTTTCAAAAATCTTCCTTTCACAATATAATAAAGCATTTCATTAATTGTAATGAGATATTTGTGCTTTCTACATGAGAAATACTAATTGATCTTCTTATAATTGAATGTCAGAAATGATTAGTCATTTCAAATGTTATTTGCCTAATCTTTCTTTATCATATCTTCTAATACAAGAGGCAACTATTTCCAATAACTTTATATACTTACACTTGCATTAATCATTTCAATATGATGTAATATAATTTGATGATACATCTTCTTCCATATTAGCTGCACTTCTTAGTTTTCAAAGATTATTTCATCAATTGCTCATATACAATCTATACAAAATGCTACCATATTGCCTGAATTTTTTGTATTTCTCAATTCATAAAAATTTTCAATCACATCTCATCACCAAAATCCTTAATGAGATTATATTTTTAAAAACTGTGCCAACTGATTGATTTATTGCATTCAATTATTACCTTTACAGTAAAAATCAAATTTTTATTGCTCAGGTTGCCATATGATAAACACAAAGGTTTCTACAGACCAAAATTATACATTATCATTCATCAGTATATGAATTAGCTATTTCTTTGAAGTCTTTTGATTTCTATTAAAGGGAAATTATATTTAGCCCATGATAGTCTTTTCTCAAGAAATGAATAGCTACTGTGTTGCAAGTGCTTCCATAGTTTTTGAACATAAAGTCATGTGGAGCCATGCATAGCAGAAAAAGTATGATTATCTAATAATATTTTACACTGTCAAAACTGTTGAAATTATTATCATTAATATATTTACCTGAATTAATAATACATATTATTATGCCATTATTTTCCTTTATTTTATTTTATGATACAGGTTCTCAATATTTAGGCTCTGAGAAGTCTGAATCTCACTATATATAGAAAAAGAAGACTAGCTTCAAAATCACAAAGATCTGCCTGCTTCTCCTCCCACGTGGTGGAATTTGAGGCATATATCACCATATCTGTTTTTCCCCTCTTAAGCTGCATTTTTATTAAGTTTCATTTATCAAATAGGGAAAGATATGCATTTTATTTCAGTTGACAGTGCCATGATGATGAATTTATAAAAATGTGGAATTGATCCAAAAATAAAAGTTATTGCAAACAGCTTTCAGTCATCTGCGAGCAGATAATATATTTGCATAATGTTAACTTTCAAAATTAACCACAAGAAACTGCCAAATGATTTATTTTACAGAAAGACTGTTCTAAAAATAACCTATAATAAGAAAGAATAAAGATGGATAAGAGTCTGGAAGTATATAAGAAGTGTGATTATAATTATGAAAATGTACACAATCATGAGCAAGTTGTTTGTCAAGATGGAAAGGAAATGATTATGATATGCATTGAATTCCCCCACAAAAAGCAGGAAACTATTTTGTGCATCTTAACTGTATTATTGGACTCAGAACCTATAAAGACCACTTTGAACAATGGGGGCATCTGCAGTGCAGTGTCTGATGACATTTTTGCAGCATCTGTGATGAGATGGGTCATTCACCTGCACTTCAGCTGGGTCACTCTCACTGGGTTTTGGTGGAGAAACTTTGAAGTAGCCCAATGAAGAGATACTATTGACATTTTCTAAAAATAAGACGTGGGAAAAAAGTTTCAACAAACTTCTTCAATTCATTTCAACTAATAAACATTTTGAAGGCTCACTAGCATGTGCTGACTGTGTTTCTCCTTACATCTCTTCTACCTATTAAATGTTCATCGTGCTTTAGATCCCTGTCAGAGCTATCCTTCACGCTGCTGGTACTGGAGCATTTTTCAGACATACACCTGATAGGGTCACCTCCCATCCAAAATCCCCAGGATAAAATCCAATACCTTCAGAAAAGACCAAATGCCATTAAAGATTTAAACCCTCACTATCCTCCTACATGTTTTACTTATCTCCATGGGACTGACATGCGAAGCTATTTATATATCGTCTGGTGTTATTTTTGTGTGAATAACTTAGTGCCGATGTTGTATTTCATCTACATAGTGGCCATTTTACCTTGATGAGGCCATAAATATATTAATGGTCCCTTTGAAACTCAGATGCTGTGTGGTACAATGGGTACTCCACAGTCTTGTGGGCTTGATTAAATGTCTGACAGTTTTCACCATTTGGATGTGAATAATTGAAAGGTAGAACTCTGGGTCATAAGTTTCTTTGTGTAACAAACCTCTACCTCTTCAGCAGTGTGGAGAAAATACCATATATTTAAAAGGATTTAAATTCTTAAACAATGCTACTGTGGATAAAGTAACTGGCTTTCCAAAAGAAAAGAATTCCTGCTTGCAGAATATTTTTTTTAAAAAGTGCATTTATATACTAGATAATCTTTCTTCCTGGAGAAGCAAACAACGAATGAAAGCATGAAGCAGACTTCATGCAGCAGTTTTATAACCATCAGCAATGAAGGTGATTCACTTTGAAAGATTAGAAGAGTCACACATTATTTTATTCAATTCTTTGATGAGAAACATCTAAGCATAACTACAGGCATCTAAAGATTTTTTTTTTAAAAAGCCAAATTATATTTTCAGTGGGTATCATTGTATGGTACTGACATAGGATGTAAAAATGTCATCTAGGTACCACTGTAATCCATAAAACCTGAGACTGGAGATGACTTTACAGAAAACCAGCTAGTCAACTAAATAATGGCTCTAAGGAACATATCAAACTATTTGGGGAAAACCGTCAAGGCATCAATCCTATACAAGGAACCACAGGCAACATAGTAAAACTGGGAGCAGGAAAATGGTCCCAAAGAATAGTATAGGAACTGGCTGTCCAGCTGCAAAGGGTCAATCCTGATAGCACATATACAGGTAAAATTATATGGCCTTATTGGGGCCTATATGAGAGTATATATGTATCTTCAAAGATATACACATGCAGTTAAAATTGCCTTAAAAAAGGCTTTGAATTGGTAGAAGAGAGAATTGGGAAATATGGGATAATTTAGTGGAAAAAAAGGAAAAGGAAAATAATTAAAATGCAGTTTCAAAAGTAAACAACAAAAAATAATGCCTCAGCATCAGAAGGTTTAATTCACTGTTCATTATACTAGAAATAAGGGTAGCAAAGGATAAAAAGCAAGTATCAAGAAGGCACTTATGTTCCATGTTACTGAAAATGAAATTTATTAAAATTTAAATTTAGACACAAAATTAAATAAGCTAAACAAAATAAATAAAGCAAAAATATGTGAAGACCTGTTGTAAGGTTAGAACATTGTAAGTGAGAAGGTAATTCTCTTGTTAAAGAATTAGAAAGATAGAAGAAACTGGTCATAGATAAGTAATATCAGAGCTCAAGACTATTGATAACTATTAAGTAGAGAAAATGAAACTTTTATTAACATGTGTGATAACTTAAATGTTGGTGCATCCAATATTCATATTAGTATAAATTAGGAATTAAAATTGGTAATAAGTAGTTGTTAAAGGGTTACAATCCTTGGAGAAATGATTAGAGCATGGTGAAGTGCTCCTGGACAGGATTAATAAACATACATAAATGCAGATTCAGGGAAGTTCCTTCCCTCCTTCCAGCAAGGGAGGACTGTGGAAGACAGGACCATCTTTGAGAAAGCTGGTTCTTTCAGGATATTGAAAATGCTTGGGCCATTTATAAGGACCCTAGTTTAGCATAATTCTCTATGACAATCTTAATACAGTGAGTCAATAGTACAGGGTTAAATCACAAAAAAAATATTTTTTTATCTCTGAGGACTAGGAGAAAAATACCATTTCAGAGATGTGTCAAGATTTGGCAGTTTTTCTAAATATCAAATGATGTTAAATGTTATCCCTGTGTACAGGAGGAAGCATTAGACTCCATCCAAAGTTGTAATATAAATTAACATTCAGATGCTTGAAATACAAATGCAAAGTTTACTGTAAGAAGAGGAAGAAATGGAAAATCCTCTAAGACCTATTCCCTCTTAAATAGATACGCATAAAAATTAAATCACGATAGTAAAATAATAGCCAGGATAGCAAATACAATTAAAATAATGCTATAAGTTATAGAAGTAGATTCATTGTGGAATAGAAGATATAAGAAAAAAGAGTAACAAATATGTTCTGTAGATATGCCAATATTTTAATCATATACTCCTTTAATTAGTAGTATCTCATACACATGTGATTTCCTTCATTTGTCATCATACTAGCCTTCTGAATTGCTACTATCAGGAAAAGCTGCCTATACAATGTTCATGAATCTGTGTTTTTCCGTTTAGGATGCTGGCCTTAAAACTCTCCTCATCTTTTTACCTTAAAGAGTTACCATTCCATTGTAGTTACCCTACCTTGTTTAAGTCCCTAACTTTTTCATTTCCAGTTTCCCTCAGTGTGTGTTTTCATAGATTTCCTTAACAGATTCCTTCACTTCCTCTTTAATATCCTCCTTCTGGCTGGCCCTCCAAGCCCCTCCCAGTCTCATTCCAAACTCTGTAGTTAACACCTGCTGTGGCCTCCACTTCCTCTCTTTCTTGCTATTGCATCTCTAATGAAACATACTGATCTCCTACAGTCTATTCCCACTCATCTTGATAATTCATTCCTCCACTGCAGCAGTCCGTAGGACACAGGCAACTAAGCCTTCCAGAAAACAAGCAGGCCAGTGGAGCCTGAAGGGCAGCTTAAAATCTTCACTCCAGAACTAATTCCCCAGTTTCATCCTCAACTCTGTAGAGATCTAAGTGTTGTGACCTCTCTGCAGTCTCTGCTCCCATTCCAGGGGACTAAGAATATCCTGATAGAACAACTTACTTTCCGCAAATCTTTAGATCTGTTAAGAGCCTCCCCACAGCCAATTTCCATTCCTATGAGTAAGCTCCCAATTCTGAGAAACACATTTTACCAGGAATCTCCACTAGCCACACCAAGCAGTATCTCAGAAGAAAAAAAAATCTCTTATCAGGTTACCCTCCAAAGAACTAGAAAGAGCAACAGAAATCAGGAAACAAAACATTCACACATCAAAGACAAACGCTATATTTATCCCCAAACCGGGTGCCTTGATGCAAGCATAAAAACATAATTAAGAGCTGGGCGGTGGTCGCGCACAACTTTAATCCCAGCACTCGGGAGGCAGAGGCAGGCGGATCGCTGTGAGTTCTAGGCCAGCCTGGTCTACAAGAGCTAGTTCCAGGACAGGCACCAAAAACTACTGAGAAACCCTGTCTCGAAAAAAAAAATCATAATCAATAACAAGAAGGACAATAGACCTCTATCAGAGCTCAGTAGCTCTAACACAGTAGGCTCTGAGAACTGAAACATAGCTGAAGAATCACAAGACAAAAAGCTTAAAATAGCCTTTATAATCTAACTTTTCTGAACTGATGATTTATTTTTGTATTAAATATGCTCCTAATATGTTGATTGATCTGGTATAAAGCCTCAACGTGGTAACAGGACACTGCATTCAAACTGCAGCACCAGAAGAAACATTGGACTCGCTGGAAGGAACACTTTTCTGGTTTAGTAGTTAAAAGATGGTATTCTCGTATTGGTGAGGGCATCAAATTTGTGCTTGCGTGGAGTAAAGGATTTTCTTTGGCAAAAGTATTTTATGCAGTTCTTTATGATATCAATCTATAAAGCCGAATAAAATATGGGAACAGTTAAAACGATACACATTAAGTCATAATTGTTTCTCGGAATGCTATTGAAAGTTGTTTGAATGTGCTGAGCATGGGTCATTAACAAACATTTCCTAAAATTTTGCAGGTAATAAAATTTCAATTACATTTTTATATTTCTTTGATCTAAATATTGGAAAGAGGTTTGTCAAAGGCAAAGAAATTAAAATTGTTTATTATTAAGATTAAATAAATTATGTTTCAATTTTAGGTTACCAATTGAAGACATAAATGTAAAAAGAAAAATTAAACATTATGATTCTTATAATCTCTGCCCATGTATTTTCCTGAGTGTACAAGCATACCTTGCCTGACTTGTGCAAGTTTGGTTTTAACAATGACTAACATGTTTGCCTATAACAACTAAAAGAGTTATTCACTCCAGAATGTAAATGGAAATAAAGAAGTCCTGATTTAGAACTTTTAAATCCTCAGGATTTTAATAAGTTCAATTATAATGATGAAATTTGTTGTGTTTTACTTTTTTATATAAAACTATGATAAGACTATATCGAAGCTGTGTCAAATTGAGTAAGACAAAAGAAGAAGGCTGTGTGCCAGTATAATTTTACAATAAGACAGAGAATAATGCCGTATATTCTATGTTAAATCTAGAAGAGAAGGCTTTGCACATTTGAGAAGGAACAGGATGAGTACACGGGAAAAGCAGGAGGAATGAGAACATGATGGTGGATGAAGTAGTTGTATATCAATTAAAGAAAAAATAAAAGAATAAAAAAGAAATATTCACATTTTAAATGCTAATTTTCATATTTAATGACTGTGACATCTTAGAAATTAAATAAAATCATGAATATGAGAACAAGACTTTGTATGTATGTCTTCTATGAATGGGAATTGATCAGTTATCCTTCATTTCTTAAATATGAAGAAGAAAAAATGTGAATATATTTTTTAAAAAGTCAGGAATTAACACTAAATTTTACATCAGTATCAATTCAATTTTCCTTTCAAGTGCAATAGATCTTCTAATAAAAATATCAACTCCCCAAACTACATAGCGCTTCAGAAAACTGCAGGTGATTTAAATGCAGTGTTGTGGAGCCCGCTCTAATAGATGCATCTATAAAACGATCTCACACCCAAGTCTAAGGGAAAATGTGGAAAAGGAGAGAAAATTTTTAAGAGCCAATGAATCATGATGATTGCTTAGAGATTGTATCTCCAAGTAACATCAGAAACTACACCCATGAAATCTCACAAACATGACTGCACAAAAATTCACAAAGCAAGAGGACATCAATGGCTGGAGCAAAGTGGACTTGGACAATGTTTGAATTGTCAACACCACACAAACAGCACTAGTCAACCGAGGAAAGCTGCTTGCAGTGAGAGAGCTTTTTCTTGGGGAAGAGAATACCAATTGGTTGTCCAGTTCTCAACAGTCAGCCCTAAAAAGCACATTCAGTTTACATTATACAAACTGATCAAGTTACAATTAGGAATATGTAGGTACCATGCTATATGCATTCAGCAACAATTATTAAGAAAAGAGGCTATGGATTTGAAGGAGAGTAGGGAAGAAAATATAACAGGGTTAGGAGGAAGGAAAGAGAAAGGGTAACATAATCAGATTATAAGATCAGAAAACTAAGCAGAAGAAAAAGACAACTAAACATGAAAACCTTCTTTTGAGTTGTTGGTCAAGGGAGTGTAAAAGCATCTCAAAGATTTGTACGTATTGCTGCTGCTCTTGGTTCTCTCCCAGAGATAAGCCCCTTCTGCTGAAAATACGTTTTCTTTAGAAGGAATTTGAGATGGTTTTGACTTGAAAGTCTCATCCATGAAGACCTCCTTTCATACTTTCAGAAGGTGGTACGGAAGCTGTCAAAAGAGAAAAACAATCTACAGTCGTACTCAGCTGTTGATATTAAGAACCATGACAATGAGCAGCACAATAAGATATTTTTGGTATTAATAAATGTATACTAGTGACATTCTTATTTTGGGGACAACCAACATCTGTCTAATTGGACTTTAGCTCTCTCAACAGGAGGAAAACCCTGACTAGTATTGGAAATCTAGCCAACTACACCTGACTAAGGAAGCCATTGGTCTTTTTAATAGAAAATAATGTAGTTACTTCTAGACCAGTTTATTTCCTAATGGCATTCTAATTAATTATATTGTACCCACAGACATGTGTAGCTTCGACTCCCCATAAAAAATATTCTTATTGCAATAGGTGGAGACCATTATAGAAATCACCAAATGGTCAAAATCCAAAGAAGAGCTAGTTGTGGGCTGCCCATTCACAAAGGATACAACTATAACAGAACTCCTGTACCTAAGGCACAGGAAACAAAGAAGAGGGGGTTTAAAGATAGCAAGAATCAGAGGACCAAAAAATATGCTGTGATATAGATATACCTAGAAATAATAGGGAAGCTGCAAACATGACATCTCAACAAAATGTCTGCCTTAACCAGAACCTGGAAACAGCCTAGATGCCCCTCAGTGGATGAATGAATAAAGAGAGTGTAGCACATCTACGCATTAGACTGATGTAGGAGGGTCTTCTATCTATCTGTTGCTTTCATTGGTTAATTAATAAAGAAAACTGC